>JAFVLL020001510.1:0-33584 GCA_021397915.2 Tor tambroides
ATATAAATTAATCACCTTTGCATTGTGCACTCTGAGTTCACTGGCCGGTTGAAGAGCAAATATTTAATAATATAAGCCTGAACCACCATCTGAATAGCACAGGCACCTCCCTGCAAGAGAACAGAAAGAGAAACACTGTTTGAGCTCGCATTTGTCATGCATTTCTCTCAAAAATTCCACATGACAATATACTTTCACTTTAACTCCCATTTCAGAATTCAGGACTTCCATGTTAATGATGAAACAAGAAATATGAATATGATTAATCCAAAAGCTATAATTAAAACAATGTGTGCCAGAAAGTTTTGTGTATTTAAAGGAACTGTTCATTAAATCAGAGACTTAAATCGCTGAATGCTAGTTGTTTGCTAACTAAAAACTAAAATGTGCCACTGAATACACTATAACCAATCATCTTGGTTACTGCTGTAACCTCTGTTCTCTGATGGAGTGGCACTAGGGGTTGCAATTGGGAACCTCAAGCACCTTCAGAAAAGACCGATGAGAACTTGGTATTTGCATGCCGCTCACCCATACGTACAGATATAAAAGGTGATGCCGTGCTCCAGTCATTTAGGTTTGTGCTGAGGAGCCGAGACAGTGTCCCAATCATTTCAGTGGGTTGTTCTGTGTTGTGAAAGGAGGGACACCAAGTCTGGTTCGCTCCATCAGGGAACGGAGGTTACAATAGTAACCAAGATGTTCCCTATCTGTCGCTCACTTTACATTGTGTCAATTTAGTGACACTAGGGGTCTCTGTACTAAATGTCACAACCAGCTGAACTGTGTTATGAGGTTTGGTGGAGCAGATGCAGGCAGGCTGCTGTGTGCCCAATATTAGACTACGACATAACTTTCTCAATGACCAAGTAAGCTGCTACAGTCCCCTGTATCATGATGGGGTAGTAAGGACTGTGCCTACAATGGGAATAGGTCACTTCAGCTGTTTCTTGACCATTTCTGAGTGTGTGCTGTGGAAAGTGTTCTTTTTACTATACAGAAAAAAAAGGACACTGCAGAGACCACATCCTACCTGAAGATTGACAAGTGGAGAATACATGGACATACCTAGTGGGACGTGCCACATAAAGAAGGTAGTCTCTGTGGCGGGGTCTGTATAAGAAGGGAGAAACTCACACCCACAGTGACTGGTGGCAGAGCGAGGCCCTGCCCGAGGGAAGGCACAGGGTTTACCGACAGGGAAACTGAGCAGTGGAAAATAGCTCGTATGGGATTACCAAGAGGGAATCAGCACATATACATGCTCACCTGAAAAGGGGCATACAATGAGAAATGGGCCTGGTAGTAAAGAGAGGTGTCAACTGCATCCAGAATTACACTGACGAAATTACATCTTTAAGAAGACATTTCGACAGCTTTGCTCTTATGGAAAAATGATGTGTTATGGAGAGAGAGGGGTGGGGTGAGGTGCAGTTGTGGCCTAATGGATAGAGAGTCAGACTTGTAACCCAAGGGTTGTGGGTTTGAGTACCAGGTCTGGCAGGGATTGTAGGTGGGGGGAGTGAATTTCCAGCAGGTGTGTGTGTGTACTTGGATGGGTTAAATGCAGAGCACAAATTCCGAGTATGGGTCACCATACTTGGCCACACGTCCTTTCCTTTCCTCTTATGGAAATCTCTCTTTTTAGTAGTTGTTGACACAGGGTACTCTGTTGCACTTAACAGTGCATGTGGGAGAGAGTACCACTGAAATGTGCCGTACAGGAGTACAACAAAGTTTTTAGGCAGAAGTCAATGGAGTGATGAGCTTCTTCTCAGCTCCAAAAAACAAATTTGAATGAGTGGAGCAAGCCATCTCTTTTTACACCCTATGTCCAGGGAAGTGGCATGCAAATTCCACTTGCCAATTCTCATTGGCCTTTTCTGAAGTATCAGAGGTGAAACAAAAATCTAATAAAATAACAGATTTAATGGAATCCAGCACAAAGTGTTCAGTTTCTGAACTATTCATAAGCCATGCATGATAGATTTTACATTCATTTTGTTATTATTTGAGTGGAAATCATTTGGTGGAGAAAGTTTACCTTGAATCAGTTTCTTGAGTGCTCTTAATATAATTGTGCTTTCTTACAGTATCCTAATGCCAGTGTAATTAACTAATTACATGCCCCACACTTCAGATAATGGGAAGCATATTCGCTTAGCTGCCTTAATTTAAGCGTACCAATGATCTGCGGTTAAGAAAACGGCCAACATTTCAAGCTCATTACGCAATAATGAGGTGGCGGGGAGTGATGCAATGTTCAGACAATGGTGTCGGGCTAATCAATCTGAAGTCATGGCTTCTCTGAAAAAGACGCACGAGAAGTTATCTACTAAAGCTTGTAACACAATCCTTCTTCACTTATGTAATTTGCAGTTCTGGCAAAGGGGAAGTAACTTTATTAACATGATCAAACATAAGGTCAACTGTCTCAAGTTTGTGCTTCACTAGAAGTATTTTTCCAATTCCTCTAAAAGCAGGCATTTTAAGAGCTGTTAAATCTGTTAGTGTCAAATAAGAACGCAATAACAAATCATATTGACTCAAGGTTAAGGTAATTAAGGTAACTCACCCCCAAAAAGTTATTATGATAGTTTTTAACTCAAGATGAGAATGTCAACTAGTTTGTCCTTTTATGCTCCATGGGACATAACGTGATTTTGAAATGACAAGGGTGAGTGAATAATAACAAAATTTTCATTTTTCAGTGAGCTATGCCCTCAATTTCAGAATGCACAAGCATAATGATGACACATTTGACAAGGATTCTGACCTTCAAAGTACTAAGTACAGAATTTACCAACTCAGAAAAACAGCATCTCTAAATCATTATGTGGTTGTTACTTTGTTGTCAGTCTTTCCTGGCCTGTTCTTTGTTAGCAGTTCAAACAACAAGTAACTCACAACCACCATAGTTTCTGGACAATGAAGCTTAAGCAAATAATAACGGTTGTGTAAATAATTTCAAAGATTTTTTTTTTTTTTTTTTAAATACAATGGATGAATTATTACAATTTTACGTATAATATTTATTAGTACGGAGCCCTGTACATGTCACGATTGCCAATGATTTAACTAAATTAAAATGAGGGGGAAAAAATTACTACAATGTGGCCACAATTTTTAAACTAATTTCAACACATTAATAAGCCACCGGGGAATTAATTTAGCTAATTTGTAGCAACGACAATATCTATTTTTTTTGCTTCCTCACGTTGTGCAGGGCCCCTGTATATTAGTGCAAATTTATCACCACACATTCTTTTAACCATTTCCATCATAAGATCTCCAATTTCATTTCATGATGTATTGCATTTATTTTACATTTGTCATTTCTTTAGATATACACATTCCCTTCACTTATGCATAAACAAGAAAGTTGCACATTTGTCTCTTCATTAAGTAATTTAAATGAAAATTTTTCATGTTTTAGAAAATGTTGCAAAATCCAATTTTCAAGGGTTTATACCCAAAACTATGACAATAAGTGATGGCTGTTAATGGGAAGTTTTCTTATACTCACCACCCTCTCGGTCTCCAGAGCATATGCCATGTCAGAGAAAGGCTCCCGAAACTTGAAGAATGATTTCTTCCACTCATAGTTGAATATATGGAACGTGTTCCCAAATAAAATATTTCTTAAACTCTGTATGAGTGACAAAGCAAAATACAATATGTCAACATAATAATAAAAAAATCACGTGGGAAATCATGGGGGGAGGGTATTTTTTATTTGTTTACAATAAAAATCAACACCCAGATCCAGCTAACACAACTGAAATGTAGGTTTGCAATCTTATTATTTTATCATTATATTTAACTTTTTTCTTTAAGACATTCTGGTGGATTTTTTCACCCATTTAGTGGAATTAGCAGTAGTTATGGCTATATGAGACTAACCTGATCTATTGCTTAAAGTTCTTATAAATAAATGATGAGTCCATATCCTGTCTATTGTCTGCGGGGCACACATATACACACACAGCTCAAGTCTGTTATGAGACACATGGGAGGCAAGCGAGTGAGGGTCAAGTGACAGGGTCATGTTCCACGACTCACCACCGCCAGCTCTGGTGACAGCGGTTGCCCACCCAGACTCGGAGACACCGTGAGGGTTTGAGGAACGGAGTAGGGCGCTGTGAACCGCTCGATCTGTGTGCCGATGTGATGGGCCGAGGTGGCAGGTCTAGAAGAGTCGTCACTGTCCTCTTCAGATTTGATCTTCTCACTAGGTCTCTATACGAGTGATAAAGTGAAAATGTGCAGTTGTTACAGTATACCTTTTACCTAAAAGAACTCATTTCTGTTTTAATATATTTTAAAATGTTGCATTTAAAATCTGTTTAAAAAAATGCTAAATTACTTAATTAATTAATTAATAAAAGTTTTCATTTTAATCAATCAATCAATCTTACCCTGAACTTGCCAGTTTCCACAAAAATATTAAGCAGCAAAAAATGTTTGCAGCATCGATAATAATGATTCTTGAACACCAGAGTAGCATATAAAGATTGCTGCTGAAAATTCAGCTTTGCCATCACAGGAATAAATTGTGTTTTAAAATATATTAAGACAGAAATTGGTTCTTTTAAATTGTGATAATATTTTGCAATATTACTGTTTTTACTGTATTTTTGATCCAATAAATGTAGCATAAGTGAGCACTAAAGACTTATTTCCAAAAAATAAAATAAAAACTTAATTGTTCTTAATTATTCCAAACTTTTGACTGGAAGTGTACACTGTGTATAAGTTATATCACAATTTTATATTTACACATTTGAAGGTGAGGCCTACACAGATGTGGAGTAACAAGGTTTTTCAGTAAACTGCTTAATCTCACTTTTATCCAATGATAATCGACTTTTATTTTTGATTATCAAAGTAGCCCTAGATCTAATATTTTTGTTACATTTTCTAACATAACGTATAAATATTACTTATAGATTTATATCTTTACTTCTGTTGTCTATTTCTAACATCTCCTTATAACTCTTCGAACAACAGAAATCCCAGAAGCACTGTTTCTAATCTTATGAAGATGCCAGGTTTGAGATGAATGAGCCATCAGTAGATAACTCACATTTTGGTTTCTCTTCACCTCCTCTTGAAGAAGCTCTATGTAGCTCAGTCTGGAGTGCGGCAAACTCTTGATGGTTTGCAGAAGGTCCTGATAATCCGTCATGATGGCCTTTACATGCACTCTACTACTGCATGTAAATACGGTTTCACACATGGCATTGTGTGGATATGCCTAGTAAAGTAACGTGGTAGCAAACATACACCTCTTCTCCAGTCTGTGATACTGAGTTTGTTGAGAGGATTGCAGCCATGCAGGTACACGTATACTCTCATCTGATTGGCTGACTGCATGTCATTGGAGAAATGACATACAGCCACCTGAGAGCACAGGGTCTGTAGTGTCAATTATCGAAATATCAGACTTAACCACATAAGAATGACATTTGCACATGGGACATTATATTTCTGCAAGATTTAAAAGGCATTCACACAGATGTGTTGTTGCATTAAAAACTAGCTGAAAGCACAATAGACGGCATCAGAACACAAGTTAGGAGATGTGTTTTTAAATATTTAGCAGAAACATTTCACCACAATTTAAAGTTCTGTCATCATTTACTCACACTTGAGCCATTTCAAATGGATGTCACAATAGGATGTCTGCCTATGTACACTTTAAGCATGCAAAAGTATTCCAATGTAATATAAATTCATTCACAAAACAGACTTAAGTATCAGCACATCGGGATATAGCACAGAGTTTGTATATTACTTTTATGATACTTTTATTTTGATTTTTCATTTTGAGTCTTGAGTAACGATTAATGAACCTTCTGGAATTGTTCGGTCACTTTTGACTGAAAAAAAATTACATTTTACTATTTTTAGAATTTTATTTCTGCATCGGAATGGTACGAAACTTGGTAAGGATTCTGGCACTTGCTATGTGGAAAAAATAAAAATTTAAATTGAAAAATCATGCTTGTACTTGAATTGGAAAGGAATAGTAAGTGAATTTCATTTAGTAGAAATGTTTACTGCACTCAAACTAATTTTTGAGATAAGGTTATTTTTGAGATATCAACCTCAAATTTGGAACACAACTTATTTTTGTATTTATGTCTGATTTTCTCAGAGTTTTAGAATAAACCATGTTTTGGAAAAAAATATATATTGCATATAAAATTTCAAAATAGTGTTTTTTTGTGTGTGAATTTTTAATGCTTTTAATTAATTTAAAATTTTTAAACTTCAACATCGGTTTTTTTTCACTCCAGCAAAAAACTGGCAAGACCATAAAATATCATAGAATACCCCTAAAAATGCAACATATTAAAAAGAACATTAACAAACTAAAATACAGAACTAAAATATAAAAATCTAGATTCATGTTTTGAATCATACCCGTTGGGAATAAATGATGACAATTTTGTCATTTTGAGCTAAACTAGACCAGTTTTGCTTTTTCTAGAAAATGCAGTGCTTGTGGACGCATCCCGGGTATATGTCTAAATTAGAAATGGAAAACATTTAGCAATCCATAAATAAATACTACTAAGACTTACTTTAACATAGCCCTGTGGTAAGTCCAACCTGAAAGGTAAAAACAGGTGAGTAAACATGGAGGGTCGCCGGGCAGCAGAAAACAGCGCGCGCGCGTGCGTGCGTACCCGCGGGAGTTAAATATCTCTCTCCATTTGTCCAATTCCGCGATCTGCTGGAGGATTTCATCTATTTCACTGCTCGCCTCCACATCAGTGTCCATCTGCAGGTGACAGGAAACATCACACCAGCGTTTAGCAACTTTCCTGCCTCGTGTTCCGCAGGTTTCCAGGTGAAAGAGTCCCACAGCTCCCCCAGGAGCACAAAACAAAAGAACATACAAGTGAGACAAGTGCCTTGTTACTAACAGGACGCGTTCACGCGTTTCTTTGAGCTTTGCGTGCGTCTTTTGAACAGGAGAACGCGTTCTGTGTGAGCGCGTTATTGTGCACATTAGTGGAATAATACAGTAAGCCTACATTTATGGTCATGGAATATAGTAGTAGATTTAAACATTATTTAGTGAATTAAGTTTAAGTTGTGATAGGTCTATTTAGATAACAGGTGTTGCAGTACAGCAGGCATCCTGTTTTTTGTTTTTGTTTTTTCCGTACAGGACCATTCTAAAAAACAAACAAACAAACAAACAAACAAACAAAAAACAAAACAAAAAAAAAACAAAAAACAAAACAAAACAAAAAAAACGGTAGGCTAATGAGTTGAAGTGAGTAGATCCTTAACAAAAAAAAATAAAAAAATAAAAATACCGGGTAATAAGTTGCAGTGAGTAGAGCCTACTGAATCACTTCCCTAAAATGTTTGTTTCAGATTTTCTTGCTATAATCTGTAATGAAGTCTAGGTTATTCAAGTAATAGTAGGCCTACAATAGATAAATCAACAGATTAACATTATTAATTAACATTGTTATGTAACCTGTGAATCTGCTTTAAAAAGTTCAGTAGTTTTTAAACATCAAATATGACCCAAACATTTAACATTTAATAGTCTCTCACACACACTATTCTCAATGAGTACAGTATTGTAAACAACTGTACTACTGCAACAAATAATTTGACATGAGGATTTTTTTTAATGTATGTATGTATTTAGTTAGTTAATTGGTTAGTGATTGATTGATGTTGACTGCATTTTAATGATGATTAGTGAAATCCAAACTAAAATTGTAGCTTGAAGATGTACAAGCTTCATTTAGTCATATAATATTAATTTGTCAAGCGTTATAAAATGCCATAAAATTAACAATTGTTACTTCTTTAATATTCAGTTACAAAGTAATTAAATTATTAGCAATTGAATGTAATAGTTTGGACTCTGTTGTTAATTGTAACCTTTAAAATTAAAATAGTGTGCAAGTAATTGCATTCCCTATATAGTTACTGGCATTAACAGAACTAGAATTTTTATCCTTAAGAAATATTTTATTAGAAGCAACTTGATTTTTTTATTTTTATTTTCTTCCTCCTGCTTTACCGAAAATGTGTATATAGAGCAAGTGTATAAAATGTAGAAATTCACAAAGCTTAGTCTTTACAAAATCATCCACTTGCTCTTTGGTCACAGCTCCATCTACTGATGCATTGTTGACACTGACGCTATAGCGGCTTCTGCTTGGCAAGGTTTTCAACCTAAGCTGCATTTCAAATTTCAATAGCAAAAGCACATGCATTTGCATTTGGAATGCATACCAAATGATGCATACCAAAATCAAAAAATGCAAATGCTGACACATGATGAGCAGACTTTCAGGTTAACCAACAATCGAGAAAAATATGACTGTATGTCTCTATTTGGTTCTGTGCACCGGAAATAAAGTGGCGATGTGTGCAAATGTTTTAGCTTTCTCACAGAATATAACAGCAAATGGAACAACAAAAAAAGGACAATAGTGATACTGATACTGAAAACTTGGGATATTTGTAAGGCAACAGATTACATCCATTAAAAAAAAAAAAAATCTAATTCATGACTGAATGTACTCTTCAGCCAATTCAACTGAATTCAATTTTAAAAATAAACTCTGATGTTAATTCTGTACTGCTTTAATTCAGATATATTTGATTTATCGTTTATTTATTTTTTACAGACTCTGAATCACTTTTAAATTGAGTCAAGCTAAATTTGTGTCACACAACCTTAAAAAGAAAAGCCATACCTTATCACCTTATCTCTTCTTCAGAGATGACTATCAGACTGCGGTTCAGGAAAGAATCCTTTAAACTCTGACAAAAGTTCAAACCTCAGTGTGAACCAGGTCACCGAGACATTGCTTATATACCAGGCACTTTCTATTCAGGAGGCAGACAGACACATGGCTGCACAACAGGACAGAGAGCCTCCTTTCATTTTACAGTTTCCTGGCAGCAGATGGAGTACTTTGTTTCTTTTCTGTTGGTCTGAATTCTGTGCTAACAAAGCAGTGCTCTTTCATGATGTCTTGAGTGATGAGAGCTGCTTTTCTCTTCTTTCACAACATTGTTTCTGGATGCATAAAACCTCCCAAATACATTTATAAATGTACATAAAATGTTCATAAATGTACAAACTTTGTACTGTACTATTTTGTCTTTCATAAAAGCAATGCATTATAAAAAAAGTGAAACTAGAATAGTTCATATCATTTTATTCTGAGTAAAGGCACAGAATTCATAGTAACCAGAAAAGCTGCAGACCAATAACAATCATGAAAAAAAGAGTGTCAGAATGGATACAGCACATCTATGCGATACATAAGTGCGTATTTTTGTATATATGTTTTGCATTTTTGGCCTCTTTCATTCTTATTACTTTTTACACTCATTTTTAATTATTGTAATTAATCCACTTTCTCAGTTTGAAAATAGCATTTGAGAACATTTCGGTGATTAAATACCAAAAACTGATTTATTAAACATCACATTATATTATGAATAAATGCACGTTGGCACAACGTGAGTGTCTAAACACACAGGAGACAAATAAGAAGAATTTATGAAATATGCAAATACAATAAAATTATACAATATCAGTTAAACGTGGAAAAGTTAATGAGAACATTAAATCCATATTGATCATCAAATAAGTGGAAAAAAATCAATATCAGTTGTTACATCTGTCTGGTATTCTAAAGCCATGGTTATAGTTGGATGCATATGCCTGAATGATGAAATTAGATACAACATCATTTTATTATATTTATAATTTTTCATGCATTTCCATGCATGTTTTATTTAAATATCTAGGCATATATAAAAACAGAAATACAGTGGCCCTAAAAAGCCAAGAAAACAAAATGGATAAATGCCATTGCATAAGATAAGAAAATATCAAACCACGTAGCATCCATAAATCAGAATCACTGTTGTTTTACTATCAATAATATACTATTATAGGTTCGATTTTTTTTTTTCTGTTTTCATTTTAATTGTAGTAAATTTGTTGTGTTTTTGTCATTTATTATTATTATTATTATTATTATTTGTATATAGTTTCAGTCTTTAATTTTAGTTTATTTAATTTAGTGTATTTTAGTACTTCAAACTAAACAAAATGAGATTTTTAAAAATATTTTATTCCATCTCATTTAATGATTTCATTTTAAGTAATGAAAACATGTTTTTTTTTTTGCTAATACTTTTAATTGTCTGGTGAGTAAAGTCAAACAAACTTATTTTGGTGCAATGTTCCATTTAAAAAGTGTGTCTTTACTATTTTAAAAACAAATAGCACTTGGTTTGACATTTTGTTATGTAATGCAAAGACATTCATACATATTTACGTGTGGCTTAAGTGTCTAAACAGTTTCTGGGGTCATTGTAGAATTGTCAGTTGCATCCTTTTGTGATTATAAAAGATCGGCAACCAAAGGAAACTGTCATGTCCCCAGCCAAGACTGGAAACTACAGGGTGTTTTCAACAGCTGTTTGAAATCGTGAGTGTTAATTATCTGAGCGATTGACAGAATGAATGCCTCCCCGCTGCGAGATAAGACACGCGGGCATCTCCAAGTTCATCCCCACACATGGTCTCAATGGCTTAAGAGGCTCAGATGTGTTCAGCTCTAAACAAAACGAATGCCGCTATTCGGAAGGCTCGTGTTGAGAAGTGCCAGTCGCTGTGGTAGGATGTCATGTGCAGGGGAGGAAGCAGAACAAAAGGGCCGGTCAGTACATGAGATCCGCCGCTCCTGTGCTCGCATCCGACTCTTTGGCCTCCTGAAAGGGGAACTGGATCCCAGCCAGGCGGATGAGCAAGATGTTGAGGCCGTGCGTGAGGAAGGTGAGGAAGACGAGCCAGAAGGATCTGTCGTACCTCTCGTTTTGCGTCTTGTAGAGGAAGCTGTCCTTGAAGTTGAAGATGACCTCGGTCAGGTGGTGCAGCTTCACCTCCGAGGAGAACAGAATGAGGACCATGCAGGCGCAGAAACCTGACAAGAAACAGAATAATAGATAAAATGCATAATAAACAAAAACAGTTCTAAAGGAGATGAATTCTGTCATTATTTTCATGTTTTTGGTCATGCAGTGAAAGTCAATGGTCTCCAAAAGAACACTGGGCCCTTATTGACTTCCTCACAGAAGAAAGAACTTCATACAGGTTTGTAACGAATCAGACCAAATGACTCATATTTGCTTGAACTATTGAACTATTAACTCTCTTTAAATAAGAAAAGCCTCAGAGCAACCATTGTTCGAGTTTAGCTGTATTCTTGACGCTTAGGTTTTTACCACATCCCTTCACTATAAAGGAACTTCGATTATCTTGCCATTTAAAAGTGCATTTTATCTTGTGAAGTATAAGTGACTCTTTAAATTCATTTAGATTTTTAAGGCCTTCAAATACAGCCCTAAATAAAAGTCTGTCTGCCCTTTTTTTTATGCAGTCTCCAAAAGGGCAAAAAAGTACCATAAAAAGGGCAGGGAGCAATAGTACAGACGTCATTACTCACTGACTGAAAGTCTTGGCCTTTGGTGTAGCTGTAAAATCACCATGATCGTTCATGAGACACAGAAGCATTTTCAGAGACTTGAATAAACACGAACGCAAGATTTGAGAGCTGCCATGGACTGAGAGGTTTTCACTATGAAAATGACAAACTGTTCCTCACAAAAAGCTAATGTATGACTTCATAAGACGTACGGGCTCTTATTAAGGTGTAGTCACATGTACCGCTGTTTAGTGAATTTTGTGTGAGTGAAATACATCTATTTCAAGAGGAATCCATGCGATCGGAAAATATTTGCATGAAGCTGAAGGATTTCCCCACGTAGGTTTCACAACGGCTTCAAGCTGACCATCAGAAAGCTGCTTGGATTGAAAGAGACTTGTCAATTTTGATTTGCCTTTGTGGTATATTATTGCCCTTTTGGAGCTTTGAAAAAGAAATCACCACACACTTTCATTGTGTGGAAAAGAGCATCAGAGATGTTTTACCAAACATCTCTTTTTATGCTCCATGGATGTAAACAAATCAGGTTTGCAAAACACAAGGTGAGCAAATTCTGAATTTTTATTTCATTTAAAATATCCTTTTAATTCATTCATATTTGACATAATTTTGGCCGATGGCAAAAAAAGAGAGATCTTTTCTGCCATTAAAAGATGTAGTCAAAAGGCTATTGAACTTTGAAAAGAAAATACTCTACCATTCAGAAGTTTGGGGCTAATTTTTTAAGACTCAGATGAATACTTTTATTCAGTTAGAATTCATTCAATCGATCAAAAGTGACAGTAAAGTCTTACATTGTTACAAAAAAAAAATAAATAAATGCTGTTCTTTTGAACTTTCTATTCATGTCTTTGATCCTTAAATAATAAGTATCAAAGTTTCCAAGAAAAAAAAGCACAGCTGTTTTTAACAACATGATAATAATAATCAGATGTTTCTTGAGCAGCAAATTGGCATATTGGAATGATGCTGAAAATTCAGCATTGATTACATGAATAAATTACATTTTAAAATATATTCAAAAACAGGTATTTTTAATTGATAATATTTCACAATATTACTATTTTGACTGTATTTTTGATCACATAAATTCAGTCATGAGAAGAAAAAAAAAATCCCAACCTCAAACTTCTGAACAAAAAAAAAAAAAAAAGAAAGTATTTTAAGGGCAAATGTAAGCATATTCAAATTTTTTCTCCCTGCATAATCAGTGTAAAAATGAAAGGACACATGAAAAACCATTTAGGGTTCCCCAGATATGCTTTTGCTTCAAAAAATAAGTAAATAAATAAAGTTAGTTGTTGTCATGTATGAATTCATTTAATTTTTTAACACAATTTAACAAAAAAACAAATGTACTTCCACTTATAGGTAGTTCCAGTACTGGCTGCTGTTATTAATTATAAATACTTTTCATTTCTAAAGTTTACCACACTTTTCTTATCTGCAAGCGATTCTGCTTTATTTTTTAGTTAATGGTGTTCAGTTGTGGACAGGTCAAATGGCCTATTAGAGTGCCATCAGTACACACACAACAGAGGCACCTGACACTAGAGATGCAGTGGAAATCTGGCCAGTTCCACCAAGCGCATTCATTTCCATCACTTTATTTATTTATCATTCAATTCTCTCTTCTCAGGATAGCTGAGATCGCTTTCTCACTACTAACAGAGAGATATTAACAATTGCAGAGGCTCGTTTTTTACCGTGCTTCGGTAAAGAGCCTGTCTAAACGGATGTATGCATGAAATATTTATAACATACTGTCTTAGAGATCTGGATTTTCTCTCAAGATTCAAGAATTCAAGCTGCCATTGACCTGGTAAAAGCTCTACTTTGACATAACATTAAAAGTGATTCTTTTTATTTGTGTAAATGCTTGAAATTTATATTGTTTTATATTATTGCTTTGCTTATGAACTTCTGTAGATTTGATTATTATATTTACCAAGTTATTTTATTTACTAAATTATTATTATTATTTGATTTTTAATGAATGATTTGGACTGAAAACACTGAAAAAAATGTACTTTGAATCAATTTTCACTCATAAATTGCTAGTAAATTTCACAAATAATTACAGAGAAACAGCAAGTATCATACTGAATTAAACATTACATTTTGAAGTAGAAAGCCTGAAACAGTATTTTCTTGAAATACCTAAAAAATCTTTTATTTTTTAAGTAAGAATTTTCATTTATTAAAGAATTTCTATTCACTTCTTTGAAAAAAATCATTTTTACAGTGTAGTTAAGGAAATCTGGCATGTACATGTGGTATTTTTAAAATATTGTTTACAAAGTATCCTAAAATGAACTTCATGGAGTTGGTTAAAATAATGTACTAAGTGAGAATCGTTTAGTTTTGATTGGTTTGATGACAATTTGATGAGTTTAATCATAGTAGCAATAAAGAACACAATGTAAAAAGTATTTTTCAAAGTAGTAATAAGGACAAGGACACAATTTAAGCTTACTTCTATTATTATATCTAAAATGTACTACAAATGTCTGAGTGAAAAAAAAAAGTTTAGTGTATATTGTTCATTGTACTATGGGTACAGCAGGTGCGACCGTGTCCAAACTTGTGTGTGTACGTACATGTGTGTGTGTGTGTGTGTGTGTGTGTGTGTGTGTGTGTGTGTGTACGTGCGTGTGTGTGTGTGTGTGTGTGTGTGAGTGTGTGTGTGTTTGTATGTGAGCAAGTCTTACAGCTTATCATGTTCCAGAGGTAAAGGCCCTGGGGTCCATGCAGTGTCTCATATGGGCTTCCAAAAGCATTGTAAAAGAAGAAGCCACAGGACACTGAGGAGAAGACGATGAGCACCGCGCAGAAGAAGATCACGCTCACGTGGAGACTGGCCAGGCCCACGCCCATCAGGTCAGGGAAAACTACACAGAGTAAAGAGATTTCTAACATGATCTCCATCGAACGAGTCCTAACTTAGGATTGGTGAGGATATTAATTATTATCATCCACATGTGAGGAAAATGTACTGGGAATCAGTTTTTAAATTTTTCATCAATGTCTTCAAGCTATTGTGAGTGACTATGTTTCATTTTGACTCTGGCCATTATCTCTGAATAATTTTGAGTATAAGATTTCAGTATAGTGTGTATGAAAATTGATTTTAATCATTAAAAGTAATCTCTGATCATATCTGACCACAATTTGCATGCATCTCCCTGTGAGTAAAAACAAATTTACCATGACAATATTCTTTTGTTCTGCTAAATGTCTGGCTCTGGAATCTGGGGCTTTTCCAGATCTCATTAGGAAAGAATGAATCATTGTACATGAAGCTGTCATAAAAGATCAATCTGAGCCCCATTCAAAACCCCATCAATGAAACGAGTCCTTCCCAAAACTAGAGAAAAAACAACTGAAAAACTAAAATCTGATAAACTGAACAATGAATCAGATGTCTCTTGAAACTCTTAGACTCTTTTAAATCTGTTAAATCTATAGTCAGAAGGGGATTTACTTGCAATGCATGAAACCATTTTCGAAAGCAAAAGATTGATGATGACTAAAAAATGAGATGTGTTTGTGAAGGTTATTTTTATATACTATAATTTGAAATACAGTAGGTTTGTTACACATCAGTGGCCTCAAAACGTATTTGGACCTTTAAAGGGAATTAATCTAAAAATTCTGTCATCATTACTCACCCTCATGTCATTCCAAACCTGTCTATCTTTCTTTCTTTCTTTCATAGAACACAAAGGAGAAATTTTGACTAACATATTTATAATTTCTGGTGGGTTTTTTTCTTCAAAAACTTAGGCTACTGTTTTTTTTTCTTTCTTTTCTTAAAGTCATAGTTCACCCAAAAATGAAGATTCTGTCATTATTTTTATTAACCCTCAGGTTATTCCAAACCCCTGAGTTACTTTCTTCACTGACAGAAAAAAAAGTATAGAAATGGTACCTTTAGGGGTGCAACATTTTGTACCCCTAATGGGTAAAAAAAAGACAAGAATGTTGGTAACCAAACAGTTGCTGGTAGCCACTGCCTTCCATAGCAGGGGGGAAAAAATAGTATGCATGGACGTCAATGGCTAGCTTACTAGCAACTGGTTCCCAACATACTTCTAAATATTTTCTTTCATGTTGAGCAGAAGAAAGAAACTCATACAGGTTTGGAACAGCATGAGGGTGAGTGAATGATGACAATGTTTTCATATTTGGGTGGACTCTGTCTTAATATGATTAAGTTACTCACAAGAGAAATAAAAGGGTCTGTCTCCCAGACCACACTGTTTCATGCCCTGGCCGTGGAAAAGTCCGTAGTTCGTCCTTCCGATGAATTTCTCCAGCTCTGCTCCGGACGCGTTGACGATCTGCGCGCCCGTCTTGCACAGAACCGCCGCTTGAACCCAGAACTGCGTCCCCATCGCGGCCGCCACGACCAGAACACAACCAAAGCAAAGCACGCCAGCGACAGAGAAAATAATTTTCTTTTGACGGCTAGGCATTATGTTTGACACGGCGAAGAGCGCAACCACAGTAATCAATGGATATCCACACGATTACGCGCAACAGCGATCTTCCTGTAATCCAACATGGAAAAGGACATTGTGCCGTTGTCGATTTCACCATTAAGTCTAAAAACACGAATACTATAAACGATCTCTAATGCTAGATAGCACATGTTGGCCGAGTAAAGTTGGATCCCAATGTCTTCTCTGGATAGAGTTACGCCAAGCGCGTTCACCGTCCTCCGTCTCCACGCAACCGGGTTGAATGTCTCGCTCCAGTGGTCAGGCATGATGTGACCTTACATCGGATTGGTTATTAGATCAACATCTCTGGCTGCATTTAATAAGGTTACAGTTTATTATGTGAGGTATAATAGCGGGCTAGCTAAATATATGAATATGAAATAATATCCCAAGTAAATAATAGTCATGCCCGTTTTGACTCAGCCTTCACTAGGCTTTTCTGACACACAGTATGTCATCAGAGGCATGACTCACGTCTTTCTTTCAATCATTTCTGGGAAAAGAAAAAAAAAAAAAAAAAAAAAAACAATTATGTAACCTTCAATACAAAAGGTCATTAATCAAAAAGAGATAGACTCGGGAGAGAAATAAGACATTATTAAATGTGGTAACAATGATTTATTAAAAATAAAAATAGCTAAAAGAGTACAATACAAACATTTCATAACCCTTATAATTTGAGAAACACTGAAACGCGTGAAAGGGGTCTATTAAGTATGACTGTATCCGAAATCACCCCTATACCCTTAAATAGGACACTATTTGAGGGGATAGCCATTGTTAGCGTCCAAAACCATAGTGAAAATTTTTGAGTGCACTCATTCAGTCCCACAAAGCACTGCAAAAACGAGTGTACAACTGATCTCAACGGCTAGAGAATGACCCATAATGCACTGTAAGAGTCGTGTGCCTCGCCAGATGATGGTGCACTCTGCTGAATCATCCATCTATTCATTTTACTAAGGAACTCATCCACGGCATAATACAGCTTAATACAACACAGGTATAAATTCATTGTAAACTGACTATTAAATTGTTTAACTAGGGCTTATACATAATTTCCATGACAGAATTCAAGATGAATCCTCCTATTGGAGCTCCCAGTTTGCCAGTTTCAAGTGATTATTAAACTGCAAGCACAAACTATGCAAAAGCGGCATTCCTTCCGGTTCCCTCGGTGTCCGAATTCACCCACTTGTTTTCATTTACTCCTTCAAGTGAACTGAATTAGTGACATATTTTAGGGAATAGTGAATGAGGGTATAGGGGGCGATTTCTGATACAGCCATATACTTAATGGACCCTTTTCACGCGTTTCAACGGTCATCAGTATCATAAATCCTCCAAAGTTTTTTTATATTTAGATTTTTTTTAAATTTATGTACATATACAACACTATACTTTGTATTATATCACCTCTGCATCAAATAATATATATATATATATATATATATGTATATGTATATATATATATATATATATATATAATAATAAAAAAAATAGTTAACGCCAAAGTGAGGGTAATGCAGCATCTGCAGGAGGAATGACAAATTTCACATCGTTCTCTCTTCTGACTGCTGTTATCAATCTCTCTCTCTCTCTTTTTTTTTTTTTCCTTTTTTGAAAGTCATGAAAACACGATCGTGGAGTTTTTCTTTTGTTCTTTGAGCAAATGGGTATGCAAATATATATATATATATATATGTTGTACTCTCCCATTCACTCTGGAAGTTTACCCAAACCTGAAATGTGAAAAAGGTCTATTTATTGATTTTTTTTATATGTATTTGGGATATGAAATACAATTTATACAAATATTTCCCCACTGAATGAAAAATAAATAAAACTAAAACCATATTCAGTTTCATGCTTGAGGTGCGGGTTGTCCTAGAGATGATGGTCCAGGTCCTGGTCGTCTTGGTCCTTTTTTATATATATATATATATATATATATATATATAAGTACAGTTAAACACCTCTGAGCATCATTTTACAGTACATCTTCTGTAGATTAAGTTATGTTTACATATTTTGCCCCCAAATTCTCATCAACTAGTATTGCCAAAACTTTTGAAACAGACATTGTTTTGGCCAAATGTCTTTGTGCATTCTTTTTCCACAGGCTTTGGTCTTCTGCTTTGTTGATTTTTTTTTTTTTTTTTTTTGCTTTTTCTACATTGCTAATCCACAGTTCCTTTAGAAACTCTTTCTTTACACTACATTAACATTCAGCAAATGATTTTGCACTAATATTTGGTTCATAACTCTCCTCCGGTTGAATTTTCACTCTGTGTCTGTGGTCGGAACGCTGCCTCTCTTTGAGAAGGCCTTCGTGATCTGAAGCCTGAATGCACGGCAGATGACAAAGTACAGCAGTGGATCGAAGCACAGGTGCAGGATGGCGAGAAGCAGAGTCGACTCTTTAGCCAGGAACAGATTCTTCTTTAATGTGCATTTGGTGATGACCTCTATCTGCGTAAACGTGTACGGCATACGCACAGCATGGTACGGCACAAAGCACACCACGTATGCCAAGGTCACCAATGCGATGTTTATGAAGGCATGTCGGGCACTAGCCTGTTCCTCAGGGTCAGAGTCACGCAGACCCCAGAGCCGCTTCAGGACCAGGCCATTGGACAACAGCACCGCTACCGAGGAGTTGAAAAAGATGGCCATGCCCAGAAACACAGACAATGCGTGCCAGTGCTTGGCCATATCAGTTTTTAAGTCCGAACACGTAAGGCCAACTTCGTATTCAACATTTTCTTTGATAGGGATGGCCATGTTGGGCACGTTGATGAAGAGCACGAGGAACCAGACCACCGAAGACATCAGCACCGCAAAGCCCACTTCCTGCAGTCGCAGCAGTTTAGAGCTGCGGGTGATCTGGAGGTAGCGCTGCACGCTGACGAAAGCTAGGAAGATGATAGACGCGTACATGTTGATGTAGATGAGCGGCGCACTCACTCGGCAGAGAAAGATGGTCAAACTCAGAGAATCGTTGCCCAGATCTTTGGCAATCTTGACAGGTAATGCCAACATGAGGAGGAAGTCAGATGTCAGAAGATTGATGAGGTAAACATTAATGCACTTTTTAGCACTTCGGCTGGTTATGAAGGCCCACAGCGCCACCAGGCTGGTAGCCGTTCCAATCAGGAAGATGAGGATGTAGACAGTGGCGAAGGGCACCATGTTGTCGTTGACCACACAGATACTGGCGTTCGAACTCCCCATTTTTGGACCTGGACTGTGTAAACTCTAATAAATAAGTAAAATCAAGGCTATCGGATAAGTATGTTTTACTTCTCCTTTTCTTCGCGTGACTGTACCTTTTAGGTCTTGTCAGACCACCGAGAATAATTGAAGCTGATCTGAACACAGTTCTGGCTTTCACTTCACCAGAAAGTAAAAGGTATCAGTAGAGGAAGTGGTAAATCCCCTGTTTAAGCACTCAAAAACATTTTCCTGTTTGCTTGCATAAGGATATGATGTCACGTATCAGCATCAAACAGAAAATGTTATGTAGCAATCCTGGAAAGAGACAAAAAAGAAAAAATATAAGTGTTTTTACCTCCTTTTCCTGTTTTAGTTATGTTTCACAATAATATGTGACCCTGGAGCACAAAAGCAGTCTTAAGTTTCTGGGATATATTTGTAGCAATAGCCAAAAATACATTGTATGGGTCAAAATTATCCATTTTTCTTTTATGCCAAAAATCATTAGGATATTAAGTATAGATCATGTTCCGTGAAGATATTTAGTAAATGTCTTACCGTAAATATATCAAAACTTCATTTTTGATTAGTAATATGCATTGCTAAGAACTTCATTTGGACAACTTTAAAGGCGATTTTCTCAATATTTAGATTTTTTTGCACCCTCAGATTCCAGATTTTCAAATAGTTGTATCTCAGCCAAATATTGTCCTATCATAACAAACCTTACAACAATGGAAAGCTTATTTTTCAGCTTTCAGATGATGTATAAATCTCAATTTTGAAAAATTGACACTTAAGACTGGTTTTGTGGTCCAGGGTCACATATATGAACTGATGTGACGATAACAATGTGCATCAAGGCAACTGCAATCAAAGCATCAATTCAATTACATTAAATCAGTTTCTTGATATTTTCTCTGGATCGCAGTACTATTAATGTTTAGTTGGAAAGACGCTGTCCTTTAATATTCAAGACAGTTTCTTCCACGATAGATAAGCTAGTAAGAATTTAAAATAAGGTTATAATTATTAACATTAGTAATTACATAGTAATTACATAAAATGAGATAGTAATTACAAATGACATAGAACTAAAGCATTTTTTTAAAATCTTAATTTTGATTAAATGCATTATTATTATTATTATTATTATTATTATTATTATTATTTACAGATACATTATTAAAATCAAAAGTTATCTGTTAATGTTATTTAATGGCCTTGAGCTTACATGAACTGACAATGAATAGGTGTATTTTCATTAACTGAAGTTTAATGAATAACTAAAGTTTAATGAATGTAGGCCTAACTAATGTATTACAAATTATTAACTAAAGTTAGTAAATGCATTGACTAATAGGTCAATACCAATACGTTTAGACCACCTGATAGTCAAGCTGCTGTTTAGTAAACCATCTTGTCCTCAGTGTCCATAAAAGCAGTGTTTAAATTAGGTTCCCATTTTGTTTCATTAAATAAAATGAAAATAAAATTTAAATAAATGAATAAATAAATAATCAATCTGCAACTGTGACTTCACATAAGATATCTTACAAATATTCAAAGTTGCAAACAAAGAGACCCCTCAAGAGCCAATAAGTTATGCCTTGAATACCTAAAAGCCCATTGCTGACAGTCAAAGTGCTTAGTTTGTCTTCTTCTTAAAGTCACTAGCTGCAACATTATGATTTCAGGACAAAAATGTAAATTAAAAGCATAACTTTGTATCTTTCTCAAAGTAATCCACAACTGCAATACAGTCAGTTTGGATTGTGTGGAGCAGTGCATTCCAGGGCTTTGGCTCAACACTCATCATTTATGAATTTATACTGGATTATGAAGGGCAGACAATTTTATGTACTGTTTTGACCAAAAACAGGTCTTTGTTAGCATATTATGCAAATGGCGGTGAGGAAAACTTTGAATATGCGCTTTAGGGAAGTGAGTCAGATTGTGGTCATCTAATGTGCGGAAAAAGGAAACTCATTTACATTAATGGACAATAAAATACGGGCGGAACTTTGGAAGATGTCCATTTTTTTTTTTTAATTAATTTTAATTTAAATTGTTCTGTTTCACTTTTTAATCATTTCAATTATCCTTCATTGCTCATTTATATAATGCACATTGTTTGTCATTTCCCACACCTGCCTCTCCAGGAAGTAAATACACATCGAGGACATCAAGTCAGTCTGAATCAGTTTAGAAACTTAGATTAATTATCAATGCATAAAATCTCATGAAGAAGCAGATGCATGGTGTCTCGTAGCAGAATTAGATTTTGATAACTTACCGCATGACCAGACTGGCTTCTCCAGCAGACATCAGATCAGATCAGATTCTGGAGTAATGCGATCCTGCTCTCTAGCTGTATATTGTTCTTGTTGAATGATCTATACAGCTACTGAGATACTTGTTCGGAGAGTTTCTTCACTGGCTCAGCTACATTACAAATCCAGTTTCTGTTTTACTTGGGGTTTGGTCTCAAGTATATCAGCCAATGAAGGAAAGCATTTACCCACACCTACAATGAAGTGAAATGACGCAGCGGAAACGTGAACTTTCCAGATTCTGTGTCTGTAGACAACCACAAACCACTAGTCTATATCTCGCATTTGCATGCGCTCTCTGTGCTGTAAGTTCCTGGTTTGAAAGACAGCAGGTTGGTTTTGACTTTTAACTCCATGTGTTAAACATAAGTTGCACTGTTAGTGTCATTTAATAGCGTCTGTGCTTTCAGGCACATCATCGAATCGAGTTTCTGTAACCCAGTGAAATCATTCAAAAACAAAAACAAATCAATGCATACCCACCAAACAAGGAATCCAGTAATATTAAAGTTTTGCAGCTGCAGTTTGGCACAGTATTACCTGTGCAAATCCTTTGGCCTGCAGATATATTGTCAACATAATTCTACCATAAGTTATACCAAATCATTTTAAACAAGGTTTACCATTTTAAGATAAAATATCTCAAAATTCAATACTTCCATTTAAAAGGGGAACACATTTAAACAACAAACAGAGAAGTAATTTCAAAGTGTTTTTACACAATTATTACCAGCAATGCTTCATTGTTTACAAAATCAATGCACGACTCCTTTTCAAAATAAAAATGCAATAAAGCATTAAATTAAACAACAATAAAACATATTTTTAAGCTAAAAAGAAAACTTTAATATTTTATTTTGCCATTTTTAATTTTAAATGCTGTATTTTTTTCAAGCTAAAAACATGTCCAAAAATCATCATTCATTATATATAATATAATATAATATATATATATATATATATATATATATATATGTATGTATTGCAATCATATGATCAGTAAACAGTAATATTAAGAAGTATATAAAACATACTGTACATTTATACAAATATACAAAATATACATTTTACGTCATTTGTTCCTGTTATGCAAAGCTGATTTTTCGGCATCATTACTCCAGTCTTCAAGAAACTTTTTTTTTTTTTTTTTACTATTATCTGGTTTGAAACAATGTGGAAACCGTGACACATTATTTTCAGGATTCTTATTCTGAAATGAGTAGCATTTACTTGAAACACAAATATTCTGTAACATTATAAATGTCTTTAGTCTCTCTTTTGAAATATTGAATGCATCTTTGCTGAATAAAAGTATACATTTCTTTCAAAAAACTTTTCTTACTGACTTTTGAACAGTATATAGTAGATTATAGATTGATTCTGCATTTGCCTATACGCAGACAATTAAATATACATATTTATATATTTTTTTTATGTTCTGTCCATTTGTATATTAATTATATTGCACTATATATATATATATATATATATATATATATATATATATATATATATATATAACTTGTTGAGTGGTCAGGTAGAAGAGGTCACATTTACAGTCTCAGTTCAAGATAAAAAAAAATCAGTTTGAATCTTCAACATGAATTTCTTACAACAAATTCACTATATCATCTTCATGCTGTAATCAACTGAAAGTGGAAATAAAATGTTGCACGTAGAAAAGGAAGGAACCTAATAAATTGATGTATTACACTGCATTAGATTTAATTAGCCTTCATCTGCATTGCATAGTTTGTTTAATTGTTAGTAGGACAGTGTCATCCCACTGTAAAACCCGACAAGTCACGGTAACTCAAATCGTTTGAGGAAACTGATTGCTTAAACCATTTAAGTTTTTAAAACTAACAATTATGAGTGCTCTGAACTTATTTTAGTTCAGTTCACTAAAATAAGATATACATTGCAATTAAGTAATTAAATGATTAATTGAGCAATAATTGTGCATTACTGATGAACACCTGCTGTTAACAAACAGAATCACTGAAAAAAAGAAACACAAGAACAACTAACTTTAGTCACAACCTTAGATAAAATCAACTGAAATAAAATACATTAAATCTCTCAAGATCTGATTAAACAACCCCACAAACAGCAGCACCAGCTCCACTTATTAATAACCAGACTGACTTTATTTCCTCAACAATGGTGACCATTAAAACAAATAAATAAATAAATCATGTTGCAATGCATGCTGGGAGCCATGGATGAGTTTTTTTAATGGTCACCATTGTAGAGGTTCATAAGCTGATTCTTGATCTCTGTGTGAGTCTAATTACTATCATAGATGAAAATTTTTTGTGGACAAACTGTTTGGAAAGTCCTTTATATTAACTGACTGTCACTGAACCACTGGCTCTTAATCACTTTTACTATAATCAATACAACATCCATTTAACCAGAGATTAGACACACAATGAGTCCATGCTCACTATCAATGAGATCAGCTCACTAACAGATGACTGTCATTACAAACACATAACCAACTACTGATCACTTTCTCTGAGCTTTTGAGTTGTAACAAATATGTTCAAAGAACACATGATTACAACCACCAAAGAAAAAGAAGAAACAAAAAAACCTAACACAAATATTAAGGGTCAAGAGCCCAACTAAAGCAGACACTGATCTCTAACATGGTTACTTCAAATGAAACTAAATCAACATCTAAACCTTAGTTAATTCTCAATAAGATCTTCTGTAGATGTCTGACAGAAATAAAGTCAGTCTGGTTATTAATAAGTGGAGCTGGTGATGCTGTTTGTGGGGTTGTTTAATCAGATCTTGAGAGATTTAATGTATTTTATTTCAGTTGATTTCATCTAAGGCTGTGTCTGAAGTCAGTTGTAGTAGTTCTTGTGTTTCTTTTTCTTCAGTGATTCTGTTTGTTAACAGCAGGTGTTCATCACTAATGCTCAATCAGCACTTAATTAATCACTTAATTACTTAACTACAAGTTTTAAAACTTACATGGTTAAAGCCAAGGGAATTGGTTTACTCAAACGGTTTGTTACCCTAACTTGTTGGGTTTTACAGTGCATCAAGAGAATTTTTGTGTTAAATGACACTTTCACGTCGTAACGTGGATATCTTTGTTTCAATGTAGCTCAACATGTTGCTCATTCGTCTTTGCTGGCTTTTATCGTCGCTGTCTCTCATTGAATCTGACGTCTTCCTGAGGCCCAGCTGGGCTCTGAAGGCCTTGCAGAAGATAAAGTATATAAGTGGATCCAGACAGGCATTGAGCACCGATAGCAGGACAGTCAGCTCCTTCAGGACGTAGAACGCCTGCGCCGTGCAGAGTTTCGTCTGAGGTTTGATGAATGCGTAAGGCAGCCTAACCAAATGGTAGGGAACAAAGCATACACAAAAAACCAGCACCAGCACCAGCATATTACGCTTTGATTTCCTGAATTTTTGGCTTCTGGATGTGGTCTGTGTGGACAACTGAGCTTGTTTGATCTTTTGCAAAGTCCCCCAGTACAAAGCAATCAGAGACACCAGCACAAACGTGAAGAGCACCATAGACACACTGTGAGTGATTTTGTAGCCCAGACTGAGCTGGGGACTGTGTAAGGCCTCGCAGCCACTTTTCTCAGGCTTGTGAACGTGACCCCAAGAGGTCAGGAGAAAGAGGATCAAGTAGACGGAAGACATGGCTAACAGGGAAAGCCACGTTCCTATGGAAATGTGTCGAGCGGTACGAACCGTCTGCAGAGCATGAGTCTCCAATGGCCGGACAATCTTCAGGTACCTGAGGAAAGAGTGAATGATTAATATAAATTACTTAATAAAAAAAGAACAATATTCCATGCTTGAAATTATATACGTTTATTTCTGAATAAAGCTGTAATGTCATGCCTTGGAAATGAGAACGGGTTTAACACAGCTCTCTAAAATGCTTGATTTTGATTTGACATTGGTGACAATCTGAGATTATTCCTCAGTAATGACTGTTGTGCTGTATAATGGCTGCTCATCCGGGTATTTTAGGTCAGCGCTTCTCTCATGTCTCTCGTACAACACCACAGACTCACTCTCTCTTGTTTCAAACGAAGCTGCGGCAATCTTGGCCAAAACCCGGAAGACTGATTCACCATGGGTTCTCTAGAGATTTTTCTATGGGTTTTCATAATGTATATTTTTTTCTTCACTTCATTATAAGGTCTGTGGAAATCATAACTTGACAATACTCAAGCATTTTATAGTACAACATAAACATAAACTGCACACTCACTTCTTATGAAGTTACTTACAGGTATTACATACATATATTCTGAAACACAAGCCTATGGGTGCGTGTAATTTATGTTGTAGAGCAAAATGTTCACATATCATCCGTTTACATTTATTATAGACCTTGTATTACTCATGAATTGAAAACCCTCATTATACAAACCCATAGGAAAACCTGAAAAGAACCCATGGCAAATTAGTCTTTCAACGTCACGCCTGCAGCACAAGGTAATATTGTTGAAATACTCATCTTGTTTCTAGAATATTTGTTTTATACAATGTAACTGAATATAAAATAATAACCAGGTAAGATTTTTAAATGGTTTCTTTTCAGTTTAGTATTATTGTGGCAAAAAAGTGTAATAACCACTGATCTATAATGGATTGCTCATGTTATAAAAGATGAAGCTACCACGCCGCCATATTACTATTCTCTAGTATTCCCATACATTCTAATGAATTAATATTCTGTTGAGGAAATCGTACGTTATGTAATATGTAACCATTTTTGTCTCCCTGCACATTCTGCAAGTCCTAAGCATGTAAATGGCTATTTCTTTAAAGTTGTGAATTCCCCCTGCTTATTAACATCATACATATATCATTTTCAGATAACATCATACATATATCATAAAAACTAATCCTGTGTGACTAAAACACTGCAAATCAACTGATTTTAGGTCAAAGTTTTGGCTGTTAGTCAATGATCCCCTCTGCCAGTAGGGGATAGCAATATGGCCGCTCAAACACTTCCGGTGGCTTCAGCGTCTGATGGTAGTTTAGAACACAAAGAGCAATCCAATGTTCATTCGTCTAGGCCCAAAACTACTTGCTAGAAACTGTTTTTCTTGTTGGAAGCTTTGTGTTTAATGAACTAATACAATAATTAAACCCAAATCAATATTTTGTGTCTAATTATTTACTTAAATGGCAAGTAGCCGTGTAATAAGTGGGCTTTGTGTTGGGGTCCTGATAGGGTTGTCAAGGTTTATTTTGCAATAACAACCACAAAGAAAAAAACAAACACATCTCTTGTAAAGCAGGTGAACTTAAGTAGGTGCTTGAATGAGTTGCATACCTGTTTGCAGCAATAAAGTCCATAAAGAGAATGCTTGCATACATGTTTAGATAGAATGCTGTTGCTCCAAAGCTGCAGTAAATGTTGCGCATTATATCTGAACTGTTGGCGTAGTTAGCAATGCGCAAAGGCAAGCAAAGGCAAAGGAAGAAGTCAGCCGCGGCCAGGTTCTTCATGTAGACTGTGACGCTGGACTGGACACGCTGATTGGAAAAGAAATAAACCCGCATCGTGATGCAATTAAGCACCAGACTGACAAGAAACACTAGTGAGTATGCAAATATGAAAGCAGGGTGAGAGGGGATCTTTGAAAATTCACAGGAAGCATTTGTTTCTGTGACAGTCGTATTTGCTTCTGTGATGTCATCCAGGGCAGTGGTGAAGCTGGTTAGTGGTGCTGCAGTTCGAAGAATCTGTGAAACTGCTGACTCCATCTATTAATTCACAAGAGAGATAGGGTAGTTAAAGTCACCATAGGTCGTATAGGGGATTTTCTTGATCCTCAAAGCTCAAAAAGTCAAATATGGTGCAACTCCATCATTCATAGAATGTAGAATCTTTATAGGCTATGTGTAAGATTATGACTATAAAGTGTGTGTAAAGTTTTACTATTGAATATCTTGCTAATAGACTAATGATTCTAAAACATTAAACATATTAAACCATAAATCACACTTCAGTGCAATATTTTGAAGTTTATGGCTGAATATAGGCAATGTTCTGTATACGTTCTCATTAAAATTTGCTATAACAATTAAACCTAAAAATAACCCTTAAAGAATGGTATCTGCGTCTGAAATCACATACTCTCTGGGCAGGTACTTCTTTTAAAGGGGTCATCGGATGCCCATTTTCCACAAGTTGATATTATTCTTTAGGGTTTTAATGAAAAGTCTTTAACATACTTTGGTTAACATTTCTCAATGGTAGTGTAAAAAACACCCTTTTTACCCTGTTTTTACCCTGTCAAAGCTCTGTTTTCAGCAAGCCGTTCTAGTCCATGTTCCTTTTAATGCTAATGAGCTCTGCTGACCCCGCCCCTCTCTTCCGTGGGGTGACAAGCCGTTCTCATGAGACTCTTAACTTTAGCCACGGAACTTGCTAACTAGCACGTTATTAGGAAAGGCGATTTGCAAAGATTCATAAAAGAACCTTATACTCACTTCTTTTGTAGGTGAAGCTGGATCACGAATGATTGCGCGAACATAAATGCATTTAGGGAAATCGGAGGATGCATTCCCTTCACAAACAAACATAATCATCTGCGTCTGCAGCGGCTCAGATGTCGGGAGTAAATGACGACTGCTATGTTCATTATTACATCCAACAACAGAACACCTCAATCGCTTAGGAGCCATTCTTGTCTATATCTGCTGCGGCGC
Source organism: Tor tambroides (assembly GCA_021397915.2). NCBI lineage: Eukaryota > Metazoa > Chordata > Actinopteri > Cypriniformes > Cyprinidae > Tor > Tor tambroides. The sequence continues at coordinate 28,282 of JAFVLL020001510.1, forward strand.
CAAAACAATGGCGGACTGTCAACAGATCACTCAGGGAGGGTCTAAGGTAAAACGCTAGTGTCAATCAACAATCGTGGGGGGGGGGGCTGTGGTCTGTGTGATGTCATACAGACAGGCATCTGAGAATGGCTTGATATGAGAAAGGGGAAATGATTTAACAAGTTTAAAAAAAAAACACTGGGTGGATCTTTATCATTATAGGGTGGTTGTGTACACACACTGCCAACACACATTTCAGTTCAAGCAACTTGTAAAAGTGCATGTCACATACGATGACCCCTTAAAAATGTTGTCATCAGTGGAGCTACGATCAGCTTATGGTTTATGATGCTTTTACGCAGCCCAGAAAAGTAGCAGGTGATCCGGGAACTTTTCGCCTACTGTTTTATGAATACTGTGAATTGGGCATACTACTCTTTTCACATTCGGTTTTTCATCTGTTATATACAGTAGAAGGGGAAGAATGTGACTTCAAATGCAGCCATTCTGTCTACATCTTATCAGATCGTTGTGCAAAAACCGCCTTGTAACGTTCTGACAATGTTAGTTTATGGTTACAAAAATGGAAGCAATTCCTAGAATGTTAGAATGGTTCTCAAAAATAACCAAAAGGGAAGCATATGCTAAAAAAATACAAAGCTCGCACAGGATGTGTTCTTCAGTGCTGAATAGAATGTAACAGAATGAAACTGAACACCAGATTCTCAAGGTGCACTGGGTTTCTTTTATCTTGAGACTCTCTTATCACTGTGCAACAGAACAGCTAAAGACAGCTGTCAGTCGGCATGTGCGGCCAGCTATTTTAAAAATAGCACGTGTTAGATGTATCCTGTGTAAGCAAGTCAAACTTAACAGAGTGATTTTTTCTGACAATTCAAAACGGATGTTCTCAAAATAAGAAATAAAAAAAAACAGCTATTTACATCTGTTTGCTTCTCTCCTACACTGTAAAAAGTGATACACTATATTTACTCAATAAAATTGTGTCAACAGATTACAAGCAATATTATTAATTAAATTCAACACATAAAAAATAATTAGAATTAATCAAATGATATGCTTATAAATTATCCATTCACAATGAATAAAATAGCACAAAAAAAATTAAGTAAAATTGAATCAAAAATATTGATTTCACTGGCCAAAAAAAAAAAAAAAAAATACTGAATACTGTGCATGCGAGGACAGTAGTTGGTGATCAAGAAACACTGCGCAAAAATGTAATACGCATGTGCATGGTCACCTTTTTCACAAATTCATGATTTTGTTGTTTACATGGAGATGATACAGGCATTGTGTTCAAAAGCTTGTGTTTTCAGGCCCCCAAAACGGAGTTATTGAAGATACCTGATGTTAACAAACAGAATCACTGAAGGCAAAAATCAATTGTTTTAGGTTACCATTACAGTGATCGGTGTTTGCTTTAGTTGGGCTCTTGACACTTGACTCTTTAACATTAGATTTTGTTTGACTGCTATAACTGAGTTAGACAACAGTTAGACAAGCCAAGAAAAAAGATGATCAGATGGTGTTGGTCAAATCATCACTTGACCTGAGTCCCTGAACTCATTTAAAGTCTAATCTCTGAATTAGGTTTACTTTTATTACAACAGTCCGGCAATTGACTAGACCTTATACTGTGCAATCACAGGATGGCTGAAATCAATAAGGTAAATCCAACTCAGAGATTCAGGTCAAATGATGATGATGATGTTAAAACATAACCAACACCACCTGATCACTTTTTCTCTTGGCTTGTCTAACTGTTGTCTAACTCAGTTACAGCAGCCAAACAAAATCTAATGTTAAAGAGTCACGTGTCAAGAGCCCAACTAAAGCAAACACTGATCACCCTAATGGTAACATAAAACATTTGAGTTTCACCTTTAGAGATTCTTTGTTAACATCAGGTGTCTTCAATAACTCCATTTTGGGGGCCTGAAAACACAAGCTTTTGAACACAATGCCTGTATCATCTCCATGTAAACAACAAAAACATGAATTTGTGAAAAAGGTGACATCATGCACATGCGTATTACATTTTTGCGCAGTGTTTCTTGATCACCAACTACTGGCCTGGCATGCATGTATCACTTTTTACAGTGTACATTCTGTGCTCACATGTTGCATTTTAATACAGACAATTGTACCTATTTTTTCATTTAAAATACTGTTTTACAATATGACAAAATCATCACACCTTTAATATGCTGTGATTTCTATTACTGTATATTTATGTGTAAAATTATCACAGAAAGCAACAGAATGTCACAGCACACATCCTCATTCTGGGTAACAAACCACAAGAAAGATATTCCCTTTTCAGTCAGGGATGATTAGATCTAACCTGACCCCATCTGCCTGTTTATGACAGCAGTTGCATGGACTGTTAATCAGCAAAACACTTAAAATATTTTGAGAGATGAAGCCAAAAAATGTACAAGATCAAAATGTGAAATTTTTCGACCTAACATGACGAATCAACACCACAGGGTTATATTATTGTATCATAATATATTGTTGCAGAATCAGATCTCTGTCGTTCTCTTGCAGTGCTGAGAGCTGCGTAATGTGACATTTATCAAGTTCAATGATTGATAAAAAGCGTCTCTTTAATAAAGGTCAGGTCTGTTCACAGGGGCCACTTTAAGGTGCTCTTTTCTGCACCACAAATGTTACTGACATCATACTGACACACTGTGCCGATACTGACACTAACATTTTTATATATAATGCCAAGCATTCAAAAAAGGTTGTTCATTAGCAACTAAATGTATGAACAAGTACATATCAGAGAAAAAACAAAAACAAAATTGGCCATTTAGAACAAAATAACCACAAAGCGCTCTATAAAGCACAAGTCATTTCTTGGTAATTTAGCAAGTTTATAAGCACTGAGAGGTAAATAGCTTAGAGACATCAAAAACGTCCTGACTTAACAATTAATGCATGATATAAACAAGACGCAAATAACCAATTACAAAATCTTCTCTCAAACTGACCCAAGAATGTTTATAGCAGAACCTTAATTGCAATTAACAAAAAAAGCTAAAAGCTAATTAGCTGATCACGTTTAACTTACTTGAAATTCTCACTTGTAGCCAAGCTGTCCACTGAGCTTTGATCTAGAGTTGGTCTTTTTCATTCACTTCCTTCATAAGTTCCTTCTGTAACATGTAAAGAGGAAATTGGGTTTTGTATGTATCTCTCTCTCTCTCTCTCTCTGTGTGTCAGTGTATGTGACATAAGGCAAAATACGTGACAAAAATGCAAACACAGATGGTTGGGGTGGGGAGTTGGGTGATTTTGTGGTGACACATGATAGACACTGATGTTATAGAATACATGAACAGTTGCAGGACTACACTATGAGCTGTAATAATATTTTTAGTTTTTAGCTTTTAGTCATTTGCAAGTCAAAATTGCTTGGTTCCCATTTTGTTTTTTCAGACACAAAACAAAATGCAGGCTATGTGTGTTGTACATTAAAAGTATTTTAAAAATCAAAACTGTTGGAGGGGATTGCTTTTTGAGAAAACTGTGGTTTATGTTACGCTGTTGTGAGTTTTATTTCCAAAGTGAATCAGTGATTAACTTTTTGAGTCATCAGTTTAGTTGATGCCTGTGCAACACTGTTCTCACCATGCAAATAACTTGCTGTAGCTGTAGGTCAACCTGAATAATTAGCTAGTGTCAATATGTCAGCCTAACAAAGAACCTTTCACTGAATAATGTTCAGTAAAATGGTAAGAACCCGCAAAGTTCCTGTCACGTCCAAGCTCTTTGCAACCTGAGACTACTCACTTGTGAGATTAGTAACAGTGAAGCTGCATACGGTTATAACTGCTGATATAGTTTTGCAGATTTGCTGCCTTCTAGTGGAGTCTCTATGAAATGACATTCTTTCAACTGCATTACAACAGGCTGGAGTTACTTGTGACTACTATCTAACATTAAAATTAACCTAGGATTAACATATCCCCTTAAAATGGTCATTTTAAGGAGTCTCGACCTCAAGGTCAAGGTCAACTTTATTATCCCCATGGGGGCACTTTGTTTCACAGCCAGCAGTAAACCATACAATAACAAAACAAGCACCCACCACCTTAACTGCATCCAAAATTTGCACCCACAATTTTTTTGCTAATTAAAAATGTTTTACACATAAATGAATGAAAATGAAAACCAGCTTATGCTACTTTCATTGCAAACCAAGAGATTTATGTATTACCTCTCTGAAGTGCCAACCGCGAATCCTTGCCAGTAGGTGTCAGTAACAAACACTGAGACCATTGGTGCTATCGGGACAAATAACAAAAGCCAGCTGGACATAAATAAAAGCTTTTTCTGAGGCTGCTTCTGATACTCTCAGAGTTGGTACTTCTTTTAAATTACTGTGTAGTATGAATGTAAACTGGATGTACTACATTCCTCATGTTGTTATCACGTGACCTACCTATGACTTCACTGCCATTCATTCGATTCCGTTGGATAGGGGTGGACGATACTGCAAATTTTGGCATTGATCCGATACCAAGTAAATACAGGGCCAGTATCACCGGTACCGATACCAATACCTTTTCCTTTTAAAAAATTAATTTAAATGACCAATTACACTTTGAAAATTAACACTAACTAATGTTGATATGACTAAAATGTTATATTCACCTTAAAGCTATGAGGATACTATTTCATGAGTTCACCCTTACATCTAATCTGATAGCAAATAGTAAGCATATTTTGGCGTGCTGTCCTGGGGGAGGGCTCCGTGCCCAGAATATGGCCCGAACCCAGAGAACTCCCCCTATCCCTAATATGGGATAAAATTATGGGTGGGGTGAGGATAATTATAGGGATAATAGGGGTGAGGAGTTGGGGTGGAGGAGGTCATTGAACAGAGGTAGGTAGGCTGCATATATATATATATATATATATTTTTAGTGCTGTCAATTGATTAAAAAAAATTAACTAATTAATCGCACATTTTTCTAAAATTAATCGCGATTAATTCCACCAAACAAAGTTTTTAAATATACTTTTATATTGCAATAATTTCCCATTCAACCTTCAAATGTACAATGTACAAACAACATAAAGACAGTATATTTTTAATATTTCTTTAATGGCATCTTTTTTTATGATTGAAGGTCAGCATCACTGATATCAATACTACTGATGTCTCTATAAAATATTTTTTTCCCCTGAATTTTTAACCATTGACTGTAGCCAGTCAGCATTACAGTATAATTTAGATCTATAAATTTGAACATTTATTAGACTTAACTTCTAATTTAAGTGAACTT
>JAFVLL020001511.1:0-12500 GCA_021397915.2 Tor tambroides
GATATTGCAGCAGAAGCTGCAGCACTGCGGAGGGAACAGGAGGCCAGGCAGAGACAGCTGATGCATGAGAGGTTGTTCGGTCACAGTTCTTCCTCAGCCCTGTCTGCCATCCTACGCTCGCCTGCCTTCACAAGCCGCCTCGGTGGCAACCGTGGTGTACAATACACTCGATTGGCTGTGCAAAGAGGAGGGACATTTCAAATGGGAGGGAGTGCCAATCACAGCCGGTGAGTGTGATGATAAACAGTGCTTGATGCTTGAAAAATACCAATAATAATAATGTCTATGCTTTACAGTTGCTTTTTGACCTTAAGTTAAATAAAACTGTTTTTTTTTTTTTTACACTAAGGTGCTGTAGGGACTTTTTTTATTCACACACATGCTTCTAAATGCAATTTACAGTTTGCACACCTATTTTAGTTGCAAATGTAAGTGAAATGTGCTGTATTTATGAATAAGTACATTTATTATCTCTAATTCATCTTTTGTTTGTTTTTGAATGTAGGCCCTCTAGCTCTAACGTTGATTCTCTTCTGCGTCTGCGGGGGCGTCTCTTGTTGGACCATGAGGCCTTGTCCTGCCTTCTAGTGCTGCTTTTTGTGGACGAGCCCAAGCTCAATACCAGCCGCCTCCACCGAGTGCTGCGTAACTTGTGCTACCACTCTCAGACACGTGGCTGGGTCATCCGCAGCCTCTTGTCTATCCTTCAGCGTAGCAGCGAGAGCGAGCTCTGCCTGGAGACTGCACGCCTGGAGGAGTCCCGTGGCAAGCGCTCACTAGGCCAGGGCTCATCCAGTGGAGGAAAGGGTTCCTCTTCTTCACCGCAGGCCGCTGTATCCTCTTCGTTATCGTCGTCCTCGTCATCTTCCTCTCTGGAGCTGTTGAACAGAGTGGAGTCGCGTAGTTCCAGTCAGCTCTCCTGGCTGTCTGTTTCAATGGATGCAGCCTTGGGATGCAGGACCAACATCTTTCAGATCCAGCGGGCGTCGGGCAGAAAACACGCGGAGAAGCATTCAGCAGGAGGGGGCATGAGCTCGGGAGGGCTCGGAGGTGGAGTTTCAGGAACGGGAGTAGCATGTGCAGGGGGTGGATCAACTGTTCACATCCACCCACAGGCTGCTCCAGTTGTATGTCGACATGTACTGGATACCCTCATTCAACTGGCCAAGGTACTAGAGCACCTATAGCCGAAGGGCTCTCATGACTTGTTAGTGCATTAGGCATGTGTGACACATCAAAATTATACAAATTCAAATTATATGGTATTGATTTAAAGGGATAGTTCACCCAAAAATGAAAATTCTGACATTAATTACTCACCCTCATGTCGTTCCAAACCAGTAAGACCTTCGTTCATCTTCGGAACACAAATTAAGATATTTTTAAATCTGAGAGCTCTCTGACCCTCCCATAGACAGCAAGGGTCCTACCATGATCAAGGTCCAGAAACGTAGCAAGGACATCGGTAAAATAGTTTTCTTTGCGCACAGAGTATTCTCGTAGCTTTGTAAAATTACAGTTGAACCCCAGATTACAGGGTTTGGAACGACATGAGGGTGAGTAATTAATGACAGAATTTCCATTTTTGGGTGAACTATCCCTTTAAGTAACAAATGAGTTGTCCTCTCAAAAACAAGTTTCGTAATTATTTTTCATGACAAAAAGAACTTCAAACATTAAGGCCCGGCTTCTCAGACGGGGCTTAGAGTAAGCCAGGATTAGATCAAAGTTCAATTAGGACCTTTAAGCAATTTTTATAAACGTGCTTAGAAAAAAACATTACTGGTGTGCATCTTGAGACAAAACAAAGGCACTGATATATTTTAAGATCAGTCAATGCAAGGTTCTTTCAGTTGAAACAGCTCAGACTTACATTTTAGTCTAGGACTAGGCTTAAGCCTTGTCTGTGAAACCGGGGGAATATGCAGTAAAGTAATACAAAAATTTACTAATTATACAGATGAAAGTGCAAAGCAGTAAAGAACATTTATTGTTAAGTTTTTGTTTCTCTCGCTCTTATTTATTCTAGGTATTTCCCAGTCACTTCACTCAGCAGCGCTGTAAAGATCCCCTGTTGTCGTCCTCATCAGAGTTGGACACTCGTCTTTGTGCCAGCTCAACACCGACTCCCAGTGGAAGCTGCCGGTCAGGTGGCACCAGCCAGAGCAACTCCTCAGCTACCCTGAGTAATCCCACCTCTACCTACAATTCCCTGAGCGCCTGCACAGTTACACCACAGTCACTGGGCATCTCCACTGATTTCTGGGATCTCCTGGTCAAGCTGGACAACATGAATGTGAGCCGTAAAGGCAAGGCCTCCATGAAGACTGTGCCTCTAGGGGGTGCTGGTGAGACAGAGGGGGCTCTGTTGAGCCTAGAGGCATCTCCACTGGGCCAGCTGATGAACATGCTCTCCCACCCAGTGATCCGCCGTAGTTCCCTTCTTACTGAGAAACTGCTCCGTCTGCTCTCTTTGATCTCCATCGCTCTGCCTGACAACAAGGCCACGGAGGTTCCAGCCAGCCACCCAGTGCCTCAGGCCCCAACTGCCACACCCTCTGCACCTGCCACTCAAACCACAGCAGGGCCAGGGACCATCTCAGCGGTGGCAGGTACAGGCACCACGCAGGGCTCAGTGGGCCCAACACTCTCTCAACCAGTTACAACGGTATCTGTTGCTGCAAGCAGCACCACCATCTCCGGCAGTATTGCTGGTGAGTCTCTCTTAGAGCATTTGAAAACGGTTTAAAACATGGATTAATACCAGCTGATTTGTGTTGCTATAACAGTCTCCACTGAGATAAAATTCTAATTATAAAATGGATAGTTCTGGTTCTTGAATAAGATTGGCTGAGCCACATTTGAAGCTGTTTTAATATAATCTGTAAATTAGGGCTGCTTGATTTAAAAACATAACCACAGTTATTTGTCAGTATTGCAGTCATGATTATTTAACACTATTAGGAGTGGGTGATATGTATAATGCTGGTGATTGACCAGACAATTATGTTTGTGATTTTGGCAGTAAAATATTCAAATGTTATATCTCATTATTTTAGCTGGAAAACAGAAGCCAGCAGTGAGCATCACAGACATTGAAAGCAAACTGGCCTCTACTGGACTTACAGAGAAACAGCTGCAGCTCTCTGTGGAGGTATTTAATGATGCAAATGCACATATGTCGCCTCATGTCTGGTACTCCTAACCCTGGGCTTTTTTGACCCAGCTCAGCAGGCGGATTAGTTACCTCCTGTGGTTTGTGTCCAGGTGCTGACATCCCACTCATGTTCAGAGGAAGGTCTGGAGGACGCAGCCAACATCCTGCTGCAGCTGTCCAGAGGGGACGCACCGACCCGAGATACTGTACTGAGACTTCTACTCAGCGGGGCACGTCAGCTCGGATACACACTCTGCAAACAAATCGGTCAGTACTACATTACTACCCTGTTTTTGGTAGTATGGTCACTCATTATGGCAGGATTAGGTGCTGAATAATGAATTATATGTATATGGCAAGGTATATGCTAATGTACTTGTGATTGTGTTGTCACCATCATGAACGTTTGTGAATAACCTGTTTTGAAGTTGTGAAATGTAATCTCACGCTTTTGCTTCTGGTCTGTGTTTAGGCACTTTACTGGCGGAGTTGAGGGAGTATAACCTAGAGCAGCAGAGAAGAGCACGTGCTGATGCTCAGTCTCCTGAAGCTTCTCATGAGGACCCATCCATCACCACACGCCTAAAGGGCAAGATGACCAGCAGGTGAGGACAAACTTTCAACCTATGTTACCGTTTGGGGTCGGTTAGATGATTTTTTTTTTTTTTTTTTTTTTTTTTTGGAAAGTATCTTAAGACTATTGTTATCTGTTATTATAAACTTATAAAATATAACATCTTTATTTGATAAAAAAAAATCAGTAATACTGTGAGTTAATTATTATTATTATTATTATTAATAATAATAATAATAATAATAATAATAATATTACAATTTAAAATGTTCTAAATGTTTTCTGTTATAAAATTTTTTAAAATGTCATTTATTTCTGGCAAATCTGAATTCTCAGCAGCAATTTCACTAGTCTTCAGTCCTTCAGAAATCATTCTAATTTGCTGATTTGGTGTTCAAGAAACATGATCAGTGCTGAAAAACAGTTGTGCTGCTTAATATTTTTGTGAAAACTTTGATACATTTTTTTTAGGATTCCTGAATACAAAGTTTGAAATAGAAATGTTTAGTAACATTATAAATGTCTAAATAAGTCTTAATTTCTTTCAAAAAAAGAAAAAAAACATAGTGACCTTTAAACTGTTGAACGATAGCCTCTAGATATAAACCGTTTCAAATCCTGTTTGATGTCGTTAATATTGATAAAATCTTTTGCTAAATTAGTGAAAATTGACATTTGCTGCAGACTTTTTCAGAACTTTATCTCCCATCTCCATAAAAGGGTTCTTCACAATAACAGTACTTGTTTTTAAATGAATTGCAGATTTGATGGGTCAGAGAGTGTGGTGATTGTGGCTGCTCAGAAGCGCACGTTAGGTGGTCGTGAGCTGCAGCTGCCCTGCATGAGCTCACTCACATCCAAGACCTCCACTCAGAAATTTTTCCTGCGCGTGCTCCAGGTCATCATCCAGCTTAGAGAAGACACACGGCGGGCTAACAAGAAAGCTAAGCAGACAGGAGGAAGACTGAGTAAGTCACTCTCTTTTAACTCAGGCGTCCTCTAATCCTTTAAGAACATTTCCACGCTTCATATTGAAGCTTTTAGTTGAGTCTGTTCTCCCATTGAGCGATATAGACAGCTTCACAGGTCTCTCTAGATTTATTCTCCATTTGTCTCCAGGTTCGACCAGTCTGGGCTCGGCCAGCAGTATCCAGGCTGCGGTCCGTCAGCTAGAGGCTGAAGCGGACGCTATCATTCAGATGGTGAGAGAGGGGCAGAGGGCACGCCGTCTACAGCAGGCCCCCCCACCCTCTTCATCTGCATCCTCTTCTGCTGCTGCTGCTGCATCCGCTGCTGTGGCTGTGGCTGTGGCTGGATCGTCTGCCCCCAGTACCTCTGCAACCAACAACCCCCCCGCTGGCACGGCCAGCGCAGCCACGGTTAGCATGGGCCGCACTGACAGCAGGCAGACTGCTACTGACTGTACTCACTCTCACATACACCCATATTGTTCAAAATATCCAGTGTATTTTTTAGTAATGATATCAGACTTATCACCTATTACTGACTTATTTACCTTAGTAAAGTTACAATCCATTATTTTCAAGGACATATTGCACCGTATTCCACATAGGGCTGGACGAATGAGCTAAAAATGTTTCTCAGTTCTTCAACAATATTTATTGTTTAGGCCTGTCTCTATTGTAGATGCATATTTCAGTATCTCAGATTCATAATGTTTAATATAAGTAGTAAAATAAAGTAAAAATGTATGATTTTTACTGCATTTACATTTATGTATTTAGCAGACAATATCCGTAGTATAGAACTAAATCAGAAAAAAGCAAGCGAGAGAAAAGAAATGCAGAGTTTTTTCCCCGAAATAATTGAGCAATAATTTGTAAAGTATTGATATAGTAATAATTTAACAATTTAGTTTAACAATAAATTAGGTAAACTGCAATATTTACCTTTTTTCAATTTGTGCAAAAATGATTAAGACTTTCCAGTTCTCATTTTTGTTTAAACCTGAGAGTGTGTTATAATCTTTAATGATTTCATACTCAGGAAAAATCCTGTCAAAAAGGTCTTTTAGAAGACCTTAAAAATTCCTGTTAAACTGACTTTGAACTCATGATGCTTAGTTTTATATCACCAACAAAATCATTGCAAAATATAACAATTGTTTTATATTGCCAAGCCCTGATTAAATATCAAATATCTTGATAAGTAAATATTTGCTTGCAGTTCAAATTAAAACTATGCGTCCTCTGAAAGATCACTTGAGCTCTATTTATCGAACACCCGGACACTATTTTAAAAGATACTAAACTTACACTGAACTCACAATTGTTTTCCAGTGACAAACCAAGTAATTCTATCATAAGACCTACCAGTGACTCTTTTCTAAACCCCAAATCTCTGTTCCACTTCTCTGCCTTCCACTGCATTGTGCTGCATTTAATGCACAAAGTCTGTATGGTGCAGTGTTTGAGATATTTGAATGTTGCATGCATCCAGCTTTGTGATTCTCCCTCGTCTCTGGCTTTGTCTCTTTGTGTGTGGTTTGATTTTTGGCTGGCTGTAAATGCTTTTTTGCTTAAGCTCCATCCCAACCCCCTCTTTCTCGACAATGTCTGAATGTTTTGTTGCATGATATTGAGTCTCAGGCACTGCTTCTGGTTTCAGTCTGTGATTACCCTCATTTCATCTTTTTTCCTACATTACACACTGTCTCTTCTCTGTCGGGGGGGAATTGTATTGAATCTCACCCTGTTCCTTGGTTCCCCTGGTTCAGTCGGAGGTGCAATCTGTTGCCGAGCCCCCAGCAGCTCAAAGAGATGATTCGCCCATGGATGTGGACCAGCCCTCACCCCTAGAGCAGGACCAGGCAGCATTAGGTGAGGTCCTGTGGAACAATAGATGTGACATGATGGCTTAGGAACATCAGTAGCTGGAATTATAGCATAGAAATCACTTCCTTTTTATCATACGTGACTGCTTTAATTTACAGTAGCACTGCTAGGTATCTACCAGTTATTTGATCTTAAAGTAATTTGTGAAAATGGATGAAAATGTGCTTACCTGGTGCTGCGTTGATGTAACTCGAGAAAAATCATGGTCTGAAATGACTGGTTTATATAAAATGCATGTTAAAATATGGTTTGTGTGTGTAGGTGAAGAGAGCAGCAGTCAGCAGGAACAAGAGGAGCGTTTGCCTGACCTGCCACTGTTGAGTGAGCAGCTGTTGCTGGATGAGCTATGGGATATGCTAGGGGAGTGTCTGAAAGAGCTTGAGGAGTCTCATGACCAACATGCAGTTTTAGGTATATTTATTTACTTTTGAATGATTTTAGAAATAAGGGAATCATTTTGTGCTAACAATTCTCTTTGTTCTGCTCTAGTGCTGCAACCTGCAGTGGAGGCCTTTTTCCTGGTGCATGCCACTGAGCGGGAAAGCAAACCTCCGGTTCGAGACACTCGAGAGAGCCAGCTGTCACACATCAAGGACGAGCCACCCCCCCTGTCCCCCGCACCACTTACCCCTGCCACCCCCTCCTCTCTGGACCCCTTCTTTTCCAGGGAGCCCTCCTCTATGCACATCTCCTCCAACCTGCCTCCAGACACACAGAAGTTCCTGCGTTTCGCAGGTAAGTCAATCAAACACAAGCTGTCCTGTGGTCCCTTATGGAGGTTCACACAGTGTAGAGGAACACATGATGAATACTGATGAAGGCTGTCCTCGATATGAACTCCCTCTCTGTCTTAAACAGAGACCCACCGCACAGTGCTGAATCAGATCCTGCGACAGTCCACCACTCATCTGGCAGATGGGCCATTCGCTGTTTTGGTTGACTACATCCGCATCTTGGACTTTGATGTCAAGCGCAAGTAAGATACTTTTATCCACCAAATTCAAAAGGTACAATTAGTATTTAAAACATAATAATGTCATACAGTCTTCACTGAGTGCTTACACAAAGCACACGGGAGAGTTTGAAAGCCACGTTTCTCAGCGGATGCCTAATATATCTGCACATACACTGATCCGCTGACAGATGCCTGCTTTCAAACTCTCCCGTGTGCTTCTGTGTAAGCGCTCAGTGAAGAGAGTGAAGCAATGATCATTGTAGCCAATCGCGTGAACACATTGGCCAGTCAGCAGTGTTTTAAGAATCCGCTCAAATGTTAGCGGGAAATGGACGTTTTTAAAATTTCAGTACAGAGTGGTACCAAAGTCAGTACTTTTGACAATGCTATTGTATGACAAAACATTATATGAAGAAAAAAAAATTAAGGATTTTTTTTCTCCCAAATACTGTAACCTTATTAATTAGGGCTGGTGCGATATGCTAATCTGCCGATTTAATACTATCCCGATACTTGTGTGCCGATTCAATATATATTGCGATAATTGAGTATTGCGATTGTGTAACTATTGTGATTCGATATTACAATTTATTGAGATTTTTGTTTGCTTATTAAAGACTAGACATTGGAAAATACTTGATTATACCCTTAAAAGAGACTCTATATGAGGAGTCATATTAACAAAAACTATGCATCACATCTTTCTGAACTTTTATTTCAGGAGCATACACATACACAGTGTATATTTAAAGTGCCTTGAACCATGAAACTTTCAAGTACCAAAACCCTGAACTTGCACAGGAATATAATAGTCAAATGTTCAACAAAATAAGTAGAAAAAATACTTTCTGAAATAAAATAAAGTGCTATGTTACTTTGCATACCGTTTTAGTCATGTTTTCCCGGCAGTGTGTAAAATGCAAAGTGTTTCCACGCTTGGGATTCAAAACGTGAAGGTGCAGAAAGAATTCTGGTAGAGGTTTGATCCTCTGCCTCCATGGTTTTGCTTTCTCGCGCTGGCTTGAAACGTATATGACGTCATCTAATGCAGTGGCACTCTGCACGCAGAACGATCGCTGTATGACATCAAAGCACCGCGAGAGCTACAGAGAACAGACGGCTCCGCTTGCTTTCGAATCGCGCTTGCGGTACTTTGTCTCACACTGATTGTCTGCGCGATTGTCTCCTCTTTATTTGGGTTTCTACTTTCTCTCTTTTTTTTTTTCTTTTTTTTTCTCTGGGTTGAGTCTTTCATCTAATAAGTGTGTCTCGTAGGTATTTCCGTCAGGAGTTGGAGCGTCTGGATGAGGGCCTGAGGAAAGAGGATATGGCCGTCCATGTGAGGAGAGACCATGTCTTTGAAGATTCTTACAGAGAGCTGCACCGCAAGAGCCCAGAGGACATGAAGAACAGACTGTAAATCTCTCACGCTTTCTCACTCTGTGACTCTCTCACGCAAACGTGCCTAGTATTTTACCGAGAGCTGCAAGCAGCGAGAGCAGGGCAGTTTAGTTTCATTCTTATGGTTTCTTTCTCTACAGGTATATAGTCTTTGAAGGAGAGGAGGGTCAGGATGCAGGTGGGCTGTTAAGGGAATGGTACATGATCATCTCCAGAGAAATGTTTAACCCTATGTACGCCCTGTTCCGCACTTCTCCTGGTGACCGGGTCACCTACACCATCAACCCGTCCTCCCACTGCAACCCCAACCATCTCAGCTACTTCAAGTTTGTGGGACGTGTGGTGGCTAAAGCAGTCTATGACAACAGGCTATTAGAGTGTTACTTCACACGCAGCTTCTACAAGCACATCCTGGGCAAGAGCGTCAGGTACCAGCAAGAATCTGCCAGGTTTAGGTCTTATTTATCTCAACGATCTTTATGTAACAAGCTGAATTTTTTTGTGGTTCATAGGTATACAGACATGGAAAGCGAAGACTATCCCTTCTTTCAAGGTCTGGTCTACTTGTTGGAGAACGACGTGTCCACTCTGGGCTACGAGCTGACATTCAGCACAGAGGTGTGAGCTTCATTTTGATACTAAGCACCCTACCTTATTTCTGTCATTTTTAGGTATGGAGAAACAGGCATGATAATCACCTCCTCATATGTTCACAGGTCCAAGAGTTTGGCGTGTGTGAAGTGAGAGATCTGAAGGCCAATGGTGCCAACATCCTTGTCACAGAGGAGAATAAGAAAGAATATGTGCATCTGGTCTGCCAGATGAAGATGACAGGTGAGCATACACTCCAATAAACATCACTGCTAGTGAGGAATGAGGAGGTTCAGGAGTCTGTCAGGGAGCTGAAACATCTGTGTTTCTCAGGTGCAATCCGTAAGCAGCTGGCTGCCTTCTTAGAGGGCTTCTATGAGATCATCCCCAAGAGACTGATCTCCATCTTCACTGAGCAAGAGCTAGAGCTGCTCATCTCCGGCCTGCCCACCATCGACATTGACGACCTCAAGGCCAATACAGAATACCACAAATATCAGTCCAGTTCTATTCAGGTTTGTACAAAAGGACAACACGAAATGTATCTATTATTTGGTATTGTTTTATGACTGATGTCTTCATCTCTGCACATCATTCTGAAGTTTTCCTTGATCTTTGATCAAAATGTAATTTACTGCTGTCACACAGTCAAGGAAAGGATCATAACCAATAATGTGCTGCAGGGATGACATATTTTTGCAGGCCAGCCTGGAATTTAGTGTCACCCTGGTCTCTCAATAGAATTTTTCCAATTGGTTTTTGGATTATTGAAGAAAAGAAGCTCTATGACCAATAAGTTCTTAGGATTCCGACAACTATTTAAATCTTTATGTAATAGAAGATTAGATGAGTTTTCCTGTTTGGTGTGATGTTTAATGTCCCCTATAAACTCAGTAGTCCCATTTTGTAACTTGTTAGCAACCACCTTTTTCAAGACAAGTCAAAGTGGTATAATGTATTTTATGTTGTAGAATAAAACATGATAGCTTGAACTTGTTAACCACAGACCTTATTTCAGGCATTTCACCAAAAACCCATTGACTTTGAGGCAGTGGAACCAGAAGTATAGAAATCCTGACTCATTTCTGGGTTTTAGGACTTAATCCTGCAGCACTCCTGCTATGTTTTGTACATGTTTTTTTTTTTTTTTGTCTTAATAGCCCATTGAAGCATTTACTTCTCCAGATGTATGGTTTCAATTTTCTGTCCTCCTTGCTCTCCACAGATCCAGTGGTTCTGGCGTGCATTACGATCCTTTGACCAGGCTGACCGGGCTAAATTCCTGCAGTTTGTTACAGGCACATCTAAAGTGCCACTTCAGGGCTTTGCTGCACTGGAGGGAATGAATGGCATCCAGAAGTTCCAGATCCACAGAGACGACCGCTCCACTGACCGCTTGCCCTCTGCGCACACTTGGTAAATGAGCCCCGATGCCCCAAAACACACAATACAAAAGTTTCCACACGATGCATTCAGAAATTCCATAATGCATGTAATAAAGCAGCTCTAAAATCTACATGCTACATTGCATGGCAATTGTGGTCTTATGCACAACCAAACATTCTTTCACACCTCTTATTCTCTCCCTCCTACCAGCTTTAACCAGTTGGACCTCCCAGCGTATGAGAGCTACGAGAAGTTAAGACACATGCTGCTGCTGGCCATTCAGGAATGTTCTGAAGGCTTTGGACTGGCCTAAAGACTCCCCTAAACCCGCACACAGACACACACACACAGAGATATGTAGACTTACATGTTGTTAACTTATGACACACATGCATATTCACACTATCATACATATGGCCAAGACCTACTTCTAATCCACATAAAACAAACAGATGGACGGCTAAACGAGTGACAGAGATGTATTGACATTGCCTACTACACACAGAGCCTCTCTCATTGACACACCGAACTGTATTTGGTATATGTGTGTGTCTCACTTCCCTATTAAAATTACAGAGCCCGAGAGAGGATCACAAAGGATATCTGCGGACTAATATAAAAGACATTTTCTCCATTTAGTTTGGTTTCTCTGTACAAAAGGTTTGGGAGTTTATTATGTTTAATCTTTTTTGTTCTTCTCTGGCTGTTAAAAAGGAGAGGGCTGTTTTGTGTGTAAAGAGGATGGTTGTAACCCTCTGGCGGGGAAAAAAAAAAAAATGTTGATTGTCCTCTGTTGCTAATGTGTGACCTCACTAGCTTTGCAAATGGGAACTTTAATTTGGGGGAGGGAAAGTCATGGACAAGGGCGGGAGGGCGAGAACATGGAGTGAGGTTTTGGTGAAATTGCAGACGTGCAGGGATTTTCAGAACGGGGACATTTTTAGGCAACTTTTGTGGTATTTTTGGAGAGGAACACAGATTTGAGAAGTGAAGGACTGAGACATTGAACCGCGGGTGCTCAGACACATGCGGTTATTATCCAACTGCTGATGCAGCCTCTCAGCAGCTAATCAGAACGTAAATTGCTACATAAATAAATGCATAAAATGAGCCCACTGTGTCCTCTAGAGTTGTTTCAATGTATGCCTTACACATTTGCACTAACAGGAGCAAATATCATTTATATGTTAAGAAATATACTGATGGAGGTCCATGGAAACTAACTTGACACATGCTATGGGGTCCAAGTATTAAAAGCTCTATTCTTCATCCTGAGTTATGTATGAGGAATTCTGTCCAGTTATTGATCACCTGCATGAGTGCCACATTTATTGCATTGGGTTTTTGTTTTATCAGCATTTTAGGACAGGCTTTTTAGCCTTGGTTCTTGCCCTCTTCCACTCTTTTTGCATGGGAGCTGGTGTGAAGTGCAATGAGTGCCTCAGACCATCTGGAGCTTCCAGTAATGTCCCTGCTGGGCATCCGTACTGTTAGGATACAGTTCATCACGCCTGCTTTCTCCTCCTCACCCCAGACTGCAGGAGTCCACTTGGCTAGACTGACAGCTCTCAACATAAAGTG
>JAFVLL020001511.1:17500-39037 GCA_021397915.2 Tor tambroides
CAATATATCAGCCTCAAGAGTGGCTGAACAGATTTTACTTTTAATTTTCCAAAAGTGATTTCATTCACAAATAAAATGGTTAAAATAGTTTAGAGGGGCATAAATGAAAGGTTTCCTCTTGCACAGTTTATTTCACACCTTTCCACTCTATTTGTGTATAATCTCCATATACACTGTAAAAAAAAAAAAAAAAAAAGGGTTCAATATTTTTTTAATATAATTAATTTTTTAACTTTTTGAAATATTAAATGTTTTTTTCACTTGAAGTGAAATTGTATATCATGACTATATATAGTTTTAAGCTTGGCTTTAGTAAGGTTTATGCTTCAAACATGAAAAAAAAAATATACAAATAAAATGAGAAATATGTGCATTATATACATACTACTGTGCATATTAGATATATAAAGAAATTAAAGAATTATTATTTTAGAAATAATCTAATTAATAAAATAATTATAAAATAAAGAATTTTAAAATGTAAAATAGATATAATGTATAGATATAGAAGCTGTGAAAAATGTGTGTAATGATATATGAAAGGTGTCTTGTCTTTAAAATACAGTATTATTTTACTTTAAAAATACAGTATTTTCTCCTGTTTTACCTTTTGGGGGTGGGGGTGGGGGTTGGGGTTGGGGGTGGGGCAATAATAGTGATTAAGAGTGATTTTTCTTTTCTTATTTTGTTTTATTATTTATTTCTTTTTTTTGCACTATATATGTGTATTATACACAAAAAAAAATAGTATAACTCCACACTCCTGGATCTTCTCTTTCTATACTGCATCCGCCACTTTCAAGGAGAGTGTGTAGTGAGGGATAAACAAAAAGCTTTCCCTGTGCCACACCATACAAATGCTGCATAACAATGCACTAATTAGCATAACATATAGTTCTTATCCTTATTACTCACGCCCACCAAACCAACAGCGAGAAGCCTTTAATGGTGCTGTAGAACAGCTCTCTGCATTTTACCATGTCATCCCTCCTCTGCCTGACTGAATCTCTCCTCCTGTTCTGACAGATCCTGCCAATCACCGACGAAATTATGGACACGTTTCATCTGGCACCAGGGGAATGCAGAGTGGAAATCAGGATGAAGACAATAAAGGAATGGTCAGAGAATGAATGGAAGGGAGGAGAAGAGCAGAGTGAAGAAAAAGAGGCAGGGAGCTAGAAGAAAAAAGGGTGATGTCACTGGCTCTTGATGGCAGCCAATCAGAAACGGGGAGAGGCAGCGAGGGAGCCAGGAGAGGGTGTGTTTTCCTCGCACTGCAGCATCAGCAGTGAAGAGAGGCCACAATCAATCTGACACAGAGCAGGAGACACAAGAACCTTCAGGGACAGATAAAACAACAGAGTTGCCAGAGGAGGACGGAAACCCGAAGCCGTTTCTGAACTGTAGAGGTAAGTGGAGAAGGCTGTTTGTGACAGTGTCAATAGCATTTAGTGTCTGATGGATGTCAAACAGAATCGGCTTGTTTTTGCTGATTTTTCTTGTGGTTTGATGATCACACCTTTGAGACTTAAGGTGCAATGATGTAGCAGTGAGGATGGTGTGTGGTCTTGCAAACTGGAGCTGTTCCGTTCAAAATAATCGCATTGTATTTATCATTTATGTGTTTTTATTCATTCCTCTAGTGTTACCTTTAGACCTTTAAGCATGAAAAAAGCGAATAATATTTTTAAACTTCAGTGTGTTAAATGAGATACTGAATGCGGTTTGATTATTTTTATTTTTTACATTTCTTTTTTTGTGATGACACATCGTCTCACTCCTTGAGTTGCCCTGTCTCGTAAACAGAAACAGTTCTCTGGTGGTTTGCACACATCCCGTGTGAAATCAGCAACAGGCTCTTCTGTTTTCATCTTTAATGCAGGACTGCACTCTTGCTTTGAATATTAGTGCCTGCTTTGCTGCATGTTCTGGTTTGGTTGCATTTTGCAGCCTCATATTGACCTAGACCTAATGCAAACATTTGTTGTATTTAATAAGATTTACTTAATAGAACCAATTGTTTCATTTGGAACAGTTGCTCTAGTGTTTTTTTAATGCATTAATGTTTGAAAGTGCACGTTTTGTTAGCACTGTGATGTTGTTAATAATTTATGTTTTATCTATATGGTTGGTCCTCCCTCTCCCTCGTTTTGCTGGGCCGTGTAATTGTGTTAATCGCCCATGAGAGTATTGTGGTGTTGAGAGTACCGGTGGTCCGCAGTGCTGCCCCTCACAGTGGTGTGTTGGTGTGTGTGGTGCTGAAAACAAATGATGCTTTGATGGGGCAGGCGGCAATAGCAAATATATGAGCGTGAGAGCATTGGGTGGGGCCTGCATTTATTTTCAGTCTCTTAAATGCAGACACACTCACCTGGCGGCACGCCAGCATGTTTGATTCAGGGTGGGTCTCACTCACAGTGCTCAGGTTGTAAATTATTAGCACTGCTAGCAAAGTTTAGGGCATATCGCACTATATAAATCTATATAAAATATATTAAATTCAACAAAAACTAAAAATGTAGTACCGTGGTGCAGTGAATTAATTTATATATTATAGGGTTTTCATGGTTTCC
Organism: Tor tambroides; assembly: GCA_021397915.2. Taxonomy (NCBI): domain Eukaryota; kingdom Metazoa; phylum Chordata; class Actinopteri; order Cypriniformes; family Cyprinidae; genus Tor; species Tor tambroides. The sequence continues at coordinate 20,074 of JAFVLL020001511.1, forward strand.
ATACATTTTTATACACATTTTATTTTTATTTTATTTATTTTACAATATAAGTATTGTAGTAGTAAAATGCCACAGTGATTAGTATATTCATTAATCATGGTATTTACATGCTACTCCAAGGTACATTAAAAATGGCATCAAAATACTATGAGATTTTTTTTTGTAAAATTGTTAATTTTCTCTTACATAAAAGAACTGTGGATGTACATTGGAACTTTAAAGAATACCATCAAATCATAAAACGTGCTTGCCATGGCACAATTCAAAACCGTGGTATTTGTTGCTACTTTAAATAATACATTCCTAATATTATGATTTTGTTGTGTAATCACAGATTTTCATTTATCCTTACAAAAGTATGGTGGAAGTACCATGGCACAGTATTTAATTTATATTCATAAATCATTATATTTACATGTCACCCCAAGGTACTTAAAATGTAACGGCATAATACCATGATATTGCTGTCAAATTTTAATTTAGCCAAAAAAAATAGTGTGGAAATACCATGGTACAATGATTATCATATTCAAAGCAATGGTATTTATGTGGTATTCCAAAGAATACCATAAAAATTCAGCGATTTTATTGTATAATTAAACGTTTTCATTTACTTTTACAAAAACGTACTGTGCCAGTACTAGTTTAGAGTTATTATATTATTATATTATATTATATTATAATATACTATATTCAAAAACAATTACTATTGATTTTTTTTGTACATTTCGTGTTGAGTTGTTTATGGAATAATGATTGCCATGTTTAAAACCATGGTGTTTATGTGGTGTTTCAAGGTAATTCAAAAGATACCATGCTTATACCATGATTTTGTGTTGTGGAGCTGCTTATTGTGGGTTAGCCTCAGTTTATCTCCCTGCACAGGAATTTTGACTAGTTGCCTGTCGCTGTCTGACAATGACTTGTGTCTTTCTAGGATAAATGACTCAGAATTGATTATTGACAAGGTGTCTGTAGACGGCGCTCAGGTGCTTGGGCCATGAGAGTGCGGAGTGATATCCATTCTTTGCTCCACATCCATCATACTGTAGGTTCTCTTGCTTTTTACTGTACCATACAAACAGCATGTGTGCACGGAAAAATATGATCTGCCTCTGCAAAATCTTCTCCTCAGAGGCAGAGGCTTTAATTGAGCTGTGTGCACAGATGGATGGACGGCTGGAGAGATTTAGGAGGGATGAAAGAAAGGAAAGAGGGTGGGGTCACGTTTGACAGGCGAAGCTGTGGTGCAGGCCTTTAATATATGTGCACTTATGTCGTCTGAGGAGATCAACAGGGAGGGAGAGAGAGAGAGAATGGGTGCAAGGTCAAAAAGGGAAGGGACAGGAACAGGGAGGGGTCTATTAAAAGAAGGAGTGAGAAAAAGAGGCATCACTCTTTTTTGATGGCATCTGTTTTGACATCTGGATCACTAGCTACATCCACATTATTCCAGATAAATTTGATAACACATCTTTTGCTTTACATTTTGGTAGCCAGAACTTTGGAATAGTTATGATTTTTTTTTTTTTTTTTTTTGAAAGGCTGCATTTATTTGATTAAAAAAAAATACAGTAAAAGCAATAACAATAAAACTGTGAATTTTACCATTTAAAATATCTAATATGCTGATTTGGTGCTCAGTTATTAATGGTCCTTATTATCAGTGTTAAAAAGTTTTGCTGCTTAATATTTAAGTAGAAATGGTGATAAATTTTGTTCAGGATCTTTTGGTGAATAGTTTATTAAACCGCATTTATTTGAAACTGATTTTGTCATATTATAAATGTCCTTACTGTCACTTTTGATCAGTTTAATGCATCTTTGCTGAATGAAAGTATTAATTTCTCTTTTGTAATCATAATTACCCCACATTTTGAATGACAGTGCACCACCGTTTCCATATAAATATTAAGCCACAACAACAAACAGTTTTCTAACATTGATAATCATAAGAAACGTATCTTGAGCAGCAAATCATCATATCAGAATGATTTCTGAAGGATCATATGACACTGAAAATTCAGCTTTGCCATCACAGGAATAAATTCCATTTTAAAATATATTCAAATAGAAAACAGTTCTTTTGAATTGTAATAATATTTCTCAACATTACTGCCTTTACTATAACTTTGATTACAACTCAATGCAGCCTTAAGCATAAGAGGCTTGTTTTAACAAAAATTTTAAAACACATCCATATTATTATAGATGTAGCAATAGCAGCATGTAAGAATAACACTAGAAACACAGCTCTCTGATGCAGAGCATCTGTTGTGGATGTGCCGGTTATAGAGGAGCTCTTGGGAGAAACAGCACAGCCCTTGAGTCTCCACAGCCACCTGTTATCGCCTCAGGGTCTCGGTGTCGCTGGCACATCCTGCTCCCGCACACACACCGGGCAAAAAATCCCCCACTAACACCTGTTTTAAGTACCCATGCAGTAGTGAAAGCTTTACAACCTACTGCTGCCACTCTGCTGATAGGGTCGACCTCCATAGAGAGACAGACACATTAGTTAAAACCATTCGTAGAGGCTGGCGAGGCTGCGGTTTGAGCGGCTGTGTGCAGACAGGTGGAGGATGACAGTGGCAGGGCAGAGACGGTCAGACGAGCCTGGAGGACGACAAGGAGGGGGGCAGGATGCATTAGGATGATTTAAAGAGCGCACAATGACGAAATAGAATAAGTACTAATAGGTGGAAAAGTGTCTGTAAGTTATCTAAGTTTCTACATGAGTTCATAAGATGTAAGAAGGGTGGATGGTGAAGATGCACAGTAGCTCAAAATTTATTTGGACACTTAAGGCCCATATGTGACTCTGGACCACAAAACCAGTCATAAGTAACACAGGTATATATGTAGCAATGGCCAACAATACATTGTATGGGTCAAAATGATTTCTTTTATGCCAAAAATCATTAGGATATTACGTAAATATTATGTTCCATGAAGATATTTTGTAAATTTCTTACTGTAAATATACCAAAACTTAATTTTTGATTAGTGATATGCATTGCTATGAACTTTATTTGGACAACTTTAAATGAAATTTTCTCAATATTTAGATTTTTTTTTTTTTTTTTTTGCACCCTCAGATTCCAGATATTCAAATTGTTGTATCACGGCCAAATATTGTCCTATCATAACAAACCATACATCAATAGAAAGCTTATTTATTCAGCAAATGATGTATAAATCTCAATTTCAAAAAATTGGCCCTTATGACTGGTTTTGTGGTCCAGGGTCACATATATAAAAATATATGAATATCATTGCTTTAGCTAATTTATATATGTACAATTAAGCTGCCAACATAAAAAATATAGAGAGAGAGAGAGACAGAGAGAGCAAAACGAACAATTATACAAATTATTTTTGTGAATTGTTCAAAATGGTTTTAATATATTTTATATACTCGCAAATTTAACAATTGTAGAAATTATTTTTTATTATATAGTTCACCTTTTTCTGGTTTTCAAACTTGTTTTACTTTATGTATTATCTAATGAAATGAAAAGTAACACTTTATTTTAAGGTGTCCTTGTTGCACAAGTTACATGAACTTACTATTATAATTACAATAAATTATGCATAATTACAAGTAAACCAAACCCTAATCCTAACACTAACCATATAGTAAATACATGTAGTTAATTAAATATTACTCAGTATTTAAATATATAATTGCACTGTAACAAAGACACCTTAAAATAAAGAATAACCAAATTAAATTATAATTAAGTGTGACTTAAGCAACCAATTTCTTTGGAGCCCGTTATATACGTGGACTGCAGTAGAAAACCTTCAGATGTTGAGAAGATGAAGTTTCCACTAGGGAATTGGAATCAAGAGAGAAGATGAGAAAGTAACTGAAGAGAGACTGAATTTCATTTGTAACCCTGTATAAAAATGTCAATTTTCCTGTAAAAGCATTAGATAAGCAAGAAAGCGATGTCAAGCTTTGAACAATCCTCTTTATTGTTCTTTTCAGCACTCACAAGTGATTTTTTTTCTCCTCCTTCAAGGCTGTATCTTTATTCACGCACTGCCAGGCAAAATACTTCTCTGGACTGCAATCAGAGTAATGGGTTCTTGAGAATGAAGAATGAATTGCAGTTTTTTTTAAACTCACAAAATGAAGCCAATCATGCAATTGAAGCCGTAATGCAGCCGTCTCAAACAGTCGGTCCTAAATATGCTGATGAAATTAACTTATGCTGACAGAGGTCACTTTAAATCACTCAATTCTTCAGATTTAATCACCAAAAAGCAGGCGTAAGTTTGACGATAAATCAAAATAAACCCACATCGTCAGCCTAAAGTTCAAACCCGTCTTGGGCAGAGGTTTTCATCTTCTCGTAAGCCTGCTTGATTTTGACAGCAGAAGTTGTTCAAAACACTTTTTATTTGAAATGCGTAGGATGTGACTGACAACATAAAGCAATAAAGTCGAAAATTGTAAAGAGAAAATACAGCTGTGCTAAAACAAGTGCAGTCTCCTCCCACAGTCGGCTGAAATAAAGCCGTCTCTTTGTCTGACAAACATTTGCCTCATTCCTCTTAATATCTCTTTTTAATGAAAGCCGCATTATTGACCAAATGAATGAACTCAGTGTGAATCTCTGCTTTCTGAGGGGTCTCTCTGTTGTCTTGTAGAGTATGTGAGGAGATGTGTAGTCTATTGACATGGAGTTCTTTGTAGTCATGAGTTTCCCGTAATAGAAATTTGACTCTTTTACTAACTTATTTGAATTTTGATTAAACAGTGCATCAACCTTCACATGATGCCTACAGCTGCATCATTTTCTACATCATTTATGCATCATTTATTGACAATCTGCTGTTTGGAAGATTTGTTATGAGATGACCTGGACTGGAATGAGTGACCATATTGTGGCCGTGGGCTGACAGTCTGCTAGATTAATGACTGTGGAGATCTTCAAAACAGCCATTGTAGATCTGTGGCTCCTTTCTTATCATAATTAAATTTAGAAAATGAGAAATTTGAGATCTTTAATGTCTATACACAGTAACTGGAAATAGGTTGAGGAAGAAATACGTGTTTTTGGTTTAGAGTTCTCTTGAGAACACATAAGTGAGGCTTTGGTCTGAGTTTTAGTCTGGGTTTACTTCCGAGATGGTTTATGATCCTATAGGCCACAGCCTATTTACACAATTTTTTTTTTTTTTTTTTTAACATCAGGAAAGATGTCTCCATAGCTGGTCTTGTCTATGTTGAAGGACATTTTTTTTAATCATGTATGCAAAATGATGTTTTCCCTGTAATTATGTTCAGTATTAGTTTAATGATTTTGATCATATTTGATAATATTTTATCTACAGCATGTAATATAATATAATATAATATAATATAATATAATATAATAGGTCTGAATCTAGGACTCACTGGAAGAAGAGATTTTACATATCAGTGGGACAAATCTGGTAAAATAAAGGATAAATAAGAATAAAATAAAAAATCTAGATAGATATAGACTTAAATTCTGTACCTCATAACCTACATGCCACTGTTGTCCACTAGTCCATTCAAATCCTTCTCAACGTTTCTAAAGATCACCTAAAGATTTATAGTTTTTGATATGTATTGTTTTAAACTTTAATGTTGAGATCTTTAATATTTTATTTTCTATATATTTAAAAATATTATTTATGAATTTTATATCTTTAATATGTCAATATATATTTTTATATTTTAACATTTTACCTATTTCAGTTCATTAAAATTTACAGCCTGGTTTTTGGATTCACAGATCTGGGTCTAGTCTAGAACTGGGTCTCAGTGGGTCCTTTTTCTATCTGGATCCGGGTCTAGTTTGAATCTAATTTGGGTCTTAACAGATCTAGTCATGGTCTGGGTCTCTAAGTCTAGTTTTGGCCTAGTAATGGTCTGGTCTTAACTCTAGCTCAGCTTTCCAGTGCATTACAGTCCTCCAGTGGTATAACTGTGAGAGTGTTTGTAGGTTTGTGTGGCAGGGCTTGGGCTTTGAGTGTTTGTTCTAGCGGAGTCAAAAGCGTTATGTCAGGCATGATATATTCATTACTGCAGGATCAGTGCTCTGGTGAGTGTGATCCCCATGCACTCCGCTAATTTAATCTCACCTACTGTGTTGTCTTATTTCACACCGCACCCGCCAACCACCCAAAAGCACATTAAGACCTGGGGGTGGTGGGGCAAGTCAGGACCAAGTAAAGATACAACACATCCCTCTTACAGAGCTGGAGCTCAGATGGATGATAATCAAGAGAGAAGAATCATGAGAATCACACCTTTTAGCCGTCCTTTTTCTGACAAGGCGACTGCACACATTTGAATGAATTAGACGGTCTTGATGCTGCAGTTGTGATGTTCTGCTGAAGTGTGAAGTTGTTTGATTAAACCACCCACTTCTGCTGCCAGACAATGAGCAGCAATCCTGCCCACAGACTAACAAAACACTGTAATATAGACGCTGCCACGCACAATGTGATTTACCCAAGTTGAATGTGTTCCTAAATCAACATTCTTGGTTGTGGAACAATGTTCCTATATCAGACAATAATAACACTATCCTATAATTACAAAGAAATGATCAGTCAATAAAGTCACATGACTCACATCAGGGCTTAAGCATATTTCTCAAGCCATGTGCCATTTTTGAAAAGCTTTTCGGATGCCGTCACAGAAGAGCGATTTTACAAGGTTGCTTGCTACACAAAGGTGCGGTCACATTTGCAAAATAGGTCCATTGTCTATTGTCAATAAGTGTAGTGATGTATGGAGCACAGTGCACACAGAAGTCACTTTCAAACCAAACAGTTTTCTGACGCGAAATCTGCATGGGGAAATCTTTCACCCTCATGTGAAATTCCAAATCACATGAATTCCTATTGAAATTGCTGGATTTCAGTGATAAATGTGACCCAATCTTAAAGGTGAACTGAATGTACTATTTGAGCTTTGAACAGAAAAAATTTGCAATCTGATACAATATATAAAGAAAAAAGGACTTGTCAGCTTGTCCCTATATCTAAAATCTGATTGGTTGATAGGAAATTTCCTCCAGTATTGGCCAGAATGTTTATCCAGGAACAGGTCTTGCTTGGATAAATCACATTAAGCACACTCCAGTGAGGGAAAAGTGACATTCTTACACAGAAATGCTCTCGAATATCTTATTTCCCTATAATCCTGCTCTTATCAATGGATACAGTGTGGTTTTATTACTAGAAACATTATCACAGCTAAGCTGAACTTTTACTGTGCTTTCAAGCACTGTGTGTGTGTGCATCCATGTGTCGTTTTCTCAGGTATTTCAGCTTTCACTTTCTCCTCCTTGCATGTCGTGTGAGGCATGGTGCGTTTTCACAGACGGGAGATAACTGGAGCTGAATGTAAAACCAGCAGCGTCTGTGTTTATGATGTTGATGTATTCCTGCAGTGCACCACTGCAAAATCTACTGCGCTGTATCTTGACGCACACTTTAGGGAAAAAGAAGCTGTAAAACAACAACAAACTTGAGAGATGTTATTCCGCATACACACATTTGGAGTGAGCAAAGCAAGATGAAAGGGCATGGAAAAGTGGAGAGGAAAGGAAGAGGAGAGAGAGAGAGAGAGTTGTTTTTAACCAAAGTGCTAACGGTGACAAATTGGGGGTACGCTGAAAAATGAGAGAGCTGAGGGGACAAAAAAAAAGATGGAGATGGAGAGATCTTATGGCTGGAAAGATACAGGGTCATAAACAATGCTAACAAGTTTAATGAGGTAATTATGCAGTTGGACAATGGGATGACCTGAGGGGAGAGGGGCTGGGTGGGGCTCTGGGACGGGTGCAGGATGAAGATGAGCATCAAGAATGAGAGAGCGTCGTGAGGGGACAGGAAATGATCTTTGAAGAGAGCCAGGGGAACGGGGCTGGAATGAGGTTCATAAGGAATGAGAGAATAGGTCGAGAGATGGTGGGGGGATGAATGTTTAAATTTTGCAAGCAGTGTTGGGTGTAATGCATTACTAAGTAATTAATTACTGTAATTGAATTACTTTTCCCTTGAAAAAGTAAAGGATTACTTTTAATTTTTCTGTAATTTAATTGCAGTTACTTCTGATGTAATTGCATTTTAGGGAACCTATTATGCCCATTTTTAAGGTGTCCCCAGAATGTGTCTGTGACGTTTCAGCTCAAAATACCCCACAGATCATTTATTATATCATTTTGAAAATGCATAATTTGAATGGAAGCAGAAACACGCTGTTTTCGTTCATGTCTCTTTAAATGCAAATGAGCTGCTACTGCCCGCCCCCTTTTCCAGAATAGGGCTGTGCCTTTACAGCTGGTGCCTCAGATATTCTGCTAAAAAAAATATCTGTTTGGTTTTGATTATCATGTCTATCACGCTGAAATCATGTATTTTAAAGCCATATCAGTTTAAAATTCTGATATACAGTTTTCTGAGCAAACCTATCCGAAGCACGCACGTGGAAAGTGGCTGTCACACGGCATGTGAGTGTTAAACTGAGCTCTCTTTTGCGTCTTATTGCGCTTGACTGTCAAATACACAATACAAAGTTTATGTTGAAAACACACGAGTTACAAAAACAGAGTCTGTAATGTCTGTGCAGGTAAACAGCTGGGAAAGAAATCACATGTTTGTATTAAATCTGTGTATTAAGTGACAGCAGCGTAATATACAGTACCTATACTGCTGTCTATGCTGTTAATATGACCCAAACAATAAAATAAAAACAGAAAATCCCTCAGTGCTCTGGACTGAATAACTTCTATAGCTTTAATAAGAAGACATTTCTTACTTGAATGCTGCTTTTAAGTGCTCTAGCATGAAGATTAACATGGCAGATTGTGTGCGGTTCAATCAGGGTGGGGTCTCTGCTAATACGGCAGTGTCCATCAACAGTCATGGGGCGGGGCTGGTAAAATGTGACGTCACATTTTACAAATTCTGGGAACACTTATTCTGAGACACTGCTTAAAATTTATGGGGATTAATGAGGATTTATGATTTATGGGGTTTTAGGTTGCTAGGACATTGCTATATGATTTCTAAGGTGTTCTTGTTGGTTTCTAGGGCATTGCAATATGGATGCTAGGGCGTCTTGGGTGGTTGCCAGAGCATTGATATGTTATAGGCAATTTTAGGTTGCTAGGTGGTTGTTATGCCATTGATATGCAGTTGATAGGGACTTGGTGGTTTCAGGTGTAGCCCAACCTAGAATTAATTTGCAACCACATTTGCTAATAATTTCTAGCTTGCTAGGTGGTTATTAGGATGTTGCTAAAGCCTTCATTGTGGTTGCTTTGTGATTTCTATTATATTCTGGTTGTTCTATATACTTCAGTTTCCTCCTTCAGTGTAAGTGGGATTTTTTTCCATCTAATTACCATTTTGTGCAATTTTCCACCCATTATATCATCTGTCGCAAAGTAATAGCACACCTCTCCTCAATTTCAGGTATCATTCATATCTGTAACACAAACAGTATGGCACACGTTATGCGGCAATTTGAATACTTTAGGGGTAATGGTTTGTTCAAATCTCTAACCATATGTATGAGCAATAACAACAGTGATGAGTCTTTTTCCAAAAGTGTGAAAAGAGGAGAACTCTGTCAGACTGTGCATATATATATATATATATATATATATATATATATATATATATATATATATATATATATATATATATATAAGAGAGCAGAACGAGAGCAAGATGCAAGAGAGCAAGATGATGCCTGAAGCCATTAAAATGTCACAGCTGACAGTGATAAACTGTGACAAAGTGCATACAGACACACTCACACATATGAAATCAAAAGCCTGCACTACACACACACACACACACACACTCACTCAAGATGCCACAAGCACAACCAGAAGATAATAACACCCTGCTTATCTCAGCAGCCTCTGACACTAATTAGCAAACCTCCTTTTACTGGTACAAAAACTAAATATTTATATCGTGCAGGTTGATTTCTCTCCTATTAAGGCTATCGGAGTATGGAGAACGCTGCATCTGTTTCTCTCTTCTCATTCAGTCGTCCTTTCCAGTATTTCATCTTACACTCTGTTGGTTTTTCTTCTCCCGCAGTGAAGCCACTGTCAGGCCACCTGTCTGGTTTATTTTTATAAGGATTAGACATGCGTTTCGTCGGCTCTCTTGTGTAAAAGAAGCTACAATGAAGTGTAAATTTCTGTGACATGTAAGCTGCCATTGCTACGGCTGTGGCTCACACGCTCTGTTAAGTGCTGTGGAATGCTTCCCACTATCGTCTCCGCCGCTCGAGCCAGAGAAGATTTCTCTGATTGCCTGTAATATACACCATGAGGGTAGTAACTCAATCTGCTCTAATGTGGCTGATAATGTCTCTGATAATGACATGGATATGGAAGGTTGGTAAACTCATTTCGAGGAATTGAAATTGACACTGGGTCCGATATGCTGACCAGTCCTGAGTCGTCCACCTTGGACAGAATGGATTAGGGAGACCATCATGGAATCCTAATTGCATTTGGGAGAAGATGGTGCTGGTGTTCTCTTGCTCTGTCTTTGCTCCATCTGCTCTGTTACCTGTGTGTGTGTGTGTGTGTGCGTGTGCGTGTGTGTGTGTGTGTGTGTGTCTCTCTCTGTGTGCGTGCGTGCGTGCGTGCGTGCGTGTGTGTGTGAGAGAGAGAGACAGAGAGAGAGAGAGAGAGAGATACATACCTTAGTGGAGGTCATGGTTTGTGATTTTGGTGTAACATATATCAGTGACAGTGATTTTTAACTGGTGGGTCATGACCCAAAACTGGTCTGTTCTGATAGGGTTTCAGACATTATTATATTATATTGTATTATATTATATTATATTATATTATATTATATTATATTATATTATATTATATTATATTATATTATATTATATTATATTATATTGTATTGTATTGTATTGTATTGTATTGTATTATATTATGTTATATAGCATATTACAGCATATTATAGCATATATCAATATATATGTGATTTATATGGTAAATAAAAAAATTCCCCATACTGTGTACTATTATACTATATACTATTATATTATAATATACTATATTGATAGCAGAATATTTATTATTTTTAATAAATCATATAAATTTAAGAATAAATAATTGCAATATAATTTAAATGATTGAATACTGTTAAAAAAATTTTTAAGTTAATATTTTTTGTACTGCATAATTGCTTATATCAATATATATGTGATTATATGTTTAATAATAGATTTTTTAATCCCCATACTGTGTACTATTATACTATATACAGTGGGGAAAAAATTATTTGATCCCCTGCTGAGTTTGAAAAATCCAGAAAAATGCATTTCAAAAAAGTTTTAAATTGATTTGCATTTTAATGACTGAAATAAGTATTTGATCCCCTATCAATCAGCAAGATTTCTGGCTCTCAGGTGCCTTTTATACAGGTAAGGAGCTGAGACTAGGAGCACTCTCTTAAAGGGAGTGCTCCTGATCTCAGCTTGTTACCTGTATAAAAGACAACCTGTTCACAGAAGCAATCAATCAATCAGATTCCAAACTCTCCACCATGGCCAAGACCAAAGAGCTGTCCAAGAATGTCAGGGACAAGATTGTAGACCTACACAAGGCTGGAATGGACTACAAGACCATCGCCAAGCAGCTTGGTGAGAAGGTGACAACAGTTGGTGCGATTATTCGCAAATGGAAGAAACACAAAATAACTGTCAATCTCCCTCGGACTGGGGCTCCATGCAAGATCTCACCTCGTGGAGTTTCAATGATCATGAGAACGGTGAGGAATCAGCCCAGAACTACACGGGAGGATCTTGTCAATGATCTCAAGGCAGCTGGGACCATAGTCACCAAGAAAACAATTAGTAACACACTACGCCGTGAAGGACTGAAATCCTGCAGTGCCCACAAGGTCCTCCTGCTTAGGAAAGCACATGTACAGGCCCGTCTGAAGTTTGCCAATGAACATCTGAATGATTCAGAGGAGAACTGGGTGAAAGTGTTGTGGTCAGATGAGACCAAACTGGAGCTCTTTGGCATCAACTCAACTCGCCATGTTTGGAGGAGGAATGCTGCCTATGATCCCAAGAGCACCATCCCCACCGTCAAACATGGAGGTGGAAACGTTATGCTTTGAGTGTGTTTTTCTGCTAAGGGGACAGGACAACTGCACCGCATCAAAGGGACAATGGACGGGGCCATGTACCGTCGGGGCCATGTACCGTCAGGGCCAGGGCATTGAAGCCAGCCAGGGCAGTGAAAATGGGTCATGGATGGGTATTCCAGCATGACAATGGCCAAGGCAACAAAGGAGTCGTTCAAGAAGAAGCATATTAAGGTCCTGGAGTGGCCTAGCCAGTCTTCAGACCTTAATCCCATAGAAAATATGTGGAGGAAGCTGAAGGTTCGAGTTGCCAAACGTCAGCATCGAAACCTTAATGACTTGGAGAGGATCTGGAAAGAGGAGTGGGACAAAATCCCTCCTGAGATGTGTGCAAACCTGGTGGCCAACTACAAGAAAAGTCTGACCTCTGTGATTGCCAACAAGGGTTTTGCCACCAAGTACCAAGTCAAGTTTTGCGAAGGGGTCAAATACTTATTTCACTCATTAAAATGCAAATCAATTTATAACTGTTTTGAAATGTGTTTTTCTGGATTTTTTCATTGTTATTCTGTCTCTCACTGTTAAAATAAACCTACCATTAAAATTATAGACTGATCATTTCTTTGTCAGTGGGCAAACGTACAAAATTAGCAGGGGATCAAATAATTTTTTCCCAACTGTACTATTATATTGTAATATGTAATAATGATAGCAGAATACATTTTTTATTTTTAATAAAATTATTAAATCTTAATTTTAAGACTAAATAATATATGAAATTATTGAATTCTGTTTTAAATAATAGATTATTATATTATATTATATTGCTTAAATTGACAGACAGTCCTAGTAATTAACTACACACATACTCCATAACTATGATAGCCAAATAAATGTATTCATTTAATTAAATCAAATTTATTGGCTTGTCAGCTTTCAAAAGAAAAAATGCAATATCTTTTGTTCCAGACCCTGAAACAAAACCACTAGAGAATCACTAGTGTATTCATCTGGCGTCAGCTCTGTGTAGTCAAACACTTTCTATGGCTTTTCATCGGTTCTGTAACTGCTGGGAAAGGGCAGTGCGGATCCCCGTGTTCTCTCTTTCTCTCTCTCCCTCTTTCTCTCCATTTCCCCTTGTGTGCTCTGCTGAGACTCAGCCAGGAATCGGGGCCAACTACCGCTGTCATCTCTTATCAGCCTGGAGAGAGGGAGAGAAAGAGAGACGAGTGAGAGAGCCCCGGTTACAGCTGAGTCCCCTACTAGAGTACATAGCCAGACACAGGAAAAAAGGAGGAGAAAAGGACACACTGGCCCCAGATTACAGATGCGATTGGGGGAAAAGGAAAGAGATTAGACGAATGCGGCATACACTCACTCCATGTGTGTGTGTGTAGTTGCCCACTGGGGCAGCGTTGTGATGTATTGCTTTATATAGAATAAGGACAAATGCAACGCGCTGTGCTGTGTCACATTACAACAAGACGGGCCAGAGAGTAATATCATGACCGAATTGTTTGCGTTTGATCCCAAACATAGTGAAGTGTCATACCACACCCCGACATTAACAACTCCGAGGCAGGGCTGGTTGTGGGAGATAACGTGTTGCCTTTGATGGGCCCAAATCAGTATGTGCTGAAAGGCTACGACCGCTGAGTCTGAAATCGAGTTCCACAGTACTTTCTGTTGGGCGTAATTAGATTTGCCACCAGGGAAAAATCCTGTCATAGGGACACATATTTGCCCGGAAGAGGCAGTAAAAAGCCACACACCATGGCCCGCACCCCTCGCTATGACTTGTGGGTACCTGTGGAGCAAATTTACATGTGATTGATTTCTACTTGCATGTAGAGGAATGGGTAATTAATATCTATTAACTTTAATGACAAAACTACTTGAGATGCAATTTAGAGAAATATGATTGAAGCAATATGTTTGTTGTTGTCTTTATGAAGTTATGGTCTCTTGAGTTTTATTAATGGGATGGTGTGTACAGTCTGTTTCTGATGGAGGGTGTGTGTTTGCATGAGAGTGCAGTTTGCTCACAGACTGATGTGAAGAGGAGCAGGCATCTGAGAGTAGAGGAGAATAGGAAATTGGAGGAAGAGAGATTACCTGGAGATATCGATGGAGACAGCTAGTTAACGAGAACAAATCTTCCCACCCTTCATTGGATTACAACGGATATGTGTGGGTGGGCGGCTGACATTTAAGAAAGTTCGAAAAAAACATTTCCAGCGAACAAGACATTTACATCATATTTGCACGTACCGTTGTTGTATTTAAACTCACTTGTTGTTCATTTTCACAAAAACCTTGCTTTTTTTATATAAAAATATACATTTTTGATAGGTTTAATTTTTTCTTTTTCTAAGGATGGTAGTAATTCAGTCCTTTTGCTTTCATGTTCCCTCTGCAATAACATAATCTATCTATTGCTGAGAGAAATAAGATCAGAAAGAATCACGTCTTGAGGTTGAAGGTGAAGTTCTGTCTGAAGTTATTGTTGTTCTGTTTGTTGACATAGACACTCTGATAAAGCTTGAACTTCTCAGTGAATTTCTTGAAGGCCTAATTCTGTGTTTAAGGGTTTTGGAGACCAGACAAAGTGGATATCTTCTGATGGGATCTGGTGAAGAGACAGGATCCAGGAAAAGTGTTTGGAAAAAAAGTGACAGGATCCAGGAAAACTTTGGCAGAGTTAGCATCCTCATATCAAATGACTATATAGCTTTTAATGCTTTTAGTGACCAAAAAATGTCCAAGTTTTCCATTTTGCTATTGCACTTTATGACTTGAGCTCTGAAAAAGTTAATAGCCCATATCATATGTCATTCTCTTACAAAATCTTTCAGAACTACTAAGCCCTGTATTATTCATGGCCTGCAGAATTTATAGTACTGATTTTTTCCCCCTCCTGAGTGAGAAGAGGAAAAGACATCTTGGAGCATTATGACACATTTTGATGTTCATCTTTATTCTGGTCTAGATAGATATAAATGAGCACTGATTAAAATTCCAGAACACTCAGCAAATGCATATGAATAATGAGGACAAATGTGCATGAATGTGGTGCCCTTTGCTGTCTCATTGCTTTCTTCTAAGCATTAGAGGCAAAAATCCCAGATTTTTTTTATGAGAACTTTTAGATATGTCAGATAAGCTATTATCTAACATCAAATTGGCCTAATATAGCTAGTTTTAAACAGAAAATGTCTATCTACTCTTGAAGAGTTATTTAATTCCTTGTAGTAAACGACTATTTTTAATTATTTATTCATTTTAATTACCAAACATGTAATATTTAGCTGTGTCCTACATTTTCCCAGTTAAAAAATATTCTTCAAAATTGTGACACCTAAGAAGTAACACTTTGTACAGCACTTTTCATTTTACATTAAAAAAAATAATTTTCTCCATTTGATTTTTGTTTAATGTTTAAGAATTACAAGCTTTATACAATATAAAATGAGTAGAATAGACCAGTTTGATGATTGCAAACAGTGATGTTTTTCTGGCAGGAGCCTATCTGGTGACAGAAAATGACAGTTTTCAAATAGCAGTCTATGGAAGCCATGGCATAAAAGTAAATTTGAGTTTAGATTTCAAAATTCTGACTTTATTCTCACAATTCCGAGAATATATCTAACAATTCCTATAAGAAAAATCAATTCGTCATTCTCTCTTTTCCCCTCGGCTCAGAATCAGGAGTTTATATCCCACACTTCTGGCTTTTTTCCTCAGAACTGACAAACTCACTATTGTTGAGTTAAATCGAGTTATAAAGTCCGAACTAGGGGATATAAACTTGCATTTGCGAGAAAAAAGTCTGTAAGTGATATAACTGCGACATCTACTCCAAATTGGTCTATATAAAACAGCTCATGTAATATTAAGATTTTGACATTCTGAGGTTGACACTCAACATTTTCTGTACTTTAAGAAATGTTGAGCAATAGAAATACTTTTGGATTCATTTTGCACCCTGAAAGTGGCACATATTAAGACAGCTACTTCTTAACAGTGTTTGACAGCCTGGACTGTAACGTCACATCAGCCATCCGTGAACTGGGGAAAACATAAGGGACATGCAGAAGTTGTGCCAAGAAGAAAGTAGCGACAGATGAGGAGAGATAGATCGGGAGAGAGAGAGAGAGATGGGGGGGGGATGGAGGAATGGGGGAAGGGAGGTGTATGGCTGCGTGCTGCTAGAGTCAGAGGGTTGTCATGGTGATTGGTACGAAAAAGAAGCAGGCAGGCTAGTATTGACACCTTGCTAGCGTCATAGTATTGGACAGCAATGCAATCCGTTGTCCATTCGAGCATGACTGAATGAATCACTGTGTTTTTCCACCAGTCCGTCCGGTCTCAGGTTTAGCTTCTTCTGACGCCACGCAGACTCGCGCCCAGTATGGAGTACAGCAGACAGTATGCATTTCACAGTACACTCTCACAGCCAACATGACCCCATTTTCTCGCTATTCAGACAAAGGCATTTGAATGACATTCAAATGGCTTCAAACCGATTTCACTTGTTCATGCTGCATGAGCCACTAATGGCTTATGTGCATGTGATAACTGCTGGAAGACAGAGATTTGATCTAAACGGTGAAGCGGTGAAGATGTGATAAATATACAGAACGGCACTGGCTCAAGGAAGATGAGAATCTCAACTCGATTTTTTTTTTTTTTTTTTACATAACACACATCCACTCGACCTACAGAGCCCGCATCCACAGCCTGCAGGCAACGTCTCGCTTATTTCTTCTCACGGTTCCCACGAGGTGCTCTTTTCGATTATATCAGGAGCACTTAGAGGCAAGTGCTGCTTTTGCAACTTTTAACAAAGTTAATGGGGCTGGTGGTGAAGAAAGGTTCCTCTGGTCTGGTTAATCGAGGCTTCCTGATCTGAAAGGCACAGCCAAGAGAACATCTGATAATATAGACCACATCCTTCCGACAAAATGATTTATCTCTTAACTATATTGTTTCACTTTTCGTCGTACTTGTCCATGGCACTTCAGAGATGAGGCACGGCCGCTGTGCTTGACTGAATGCAAATCCTGTGGAATACTAAAGCAGGGCTGACCTTGACCTGTCAATACTTCTCATTTCCATATGAGATGAGTGCACTAGCACAGATTAGGTGGAGCCTAGAATTCACCCATCAATTTTCCCATTCACTGCAAAGAGATCAGGCTTTTTAGGTAATGAGACAACAAGTCATGAGGCATCATGAATAATCCAAAGCAAAAATGGCTGATAGATTCAAAGATTGCTGAATAGACTAATGGCCTTAACTACTTTGCTGAGTGTTTTCCTGTAAACAGGTTGAGGGTAAGTACTTTGTAACTGCTTTTACGTTTATTTGTTTGGCAGACACTCTGAAGGTGGTGTATTTTTACAGTTTTAAAATACTTTCTCCTATCCCAGCTCATGCTGACTAGAAGTAAGCTATTTGTAGGTTGATTCCCTCAAAAGTGTAAACACTGGCTCTGTGGTACTGTCAAAACATTGCTTGTTTGTTTGAGCAGACAAACATAGCAATAGTGGCTCAACCAATAGAGTGAGTTTGGGGTGAGGCAATCCATTTAGCTGACCAATGATCATTAAGTGTATTTGGGAAACTTGATAGAAAACAATCATTATTTTTGCAGTTTAGCTAGATGCCAGTGCATGCCAGTTCTATCTATCTATCTATCTGTCTGTCTGTCTGTCTGTCTGTCTGTCTGTCCACACACACACACACACACATAAATGCATACATATATATGCTCGTAGTAATAATACAAAATGCATATGCAAATGTTCTGGCACCAAGTGATCAGAAATTATATTGTATATTATATTGTATATTGCATATGAATTTTGTATTATTATTACTATGCACGTAATAATGCATTGGTTTGGGAATCAAACCCTGGTCTTGGTGTTGCTAGCACCCTGTTGAACTTCTTTGATAGGGGGGTTGTAATGGGTGTGATCTGTCAGTGTAAAGCGTGTTTTGCGGTGTAATGTCAGAGCTGATGGTGTAGACAGGCTGTCCATCAGTTTGGGTGTGATGAGGGTGAGGGGCGTGTACGTGCTCCCCTCGGGAGCGGCTGACATGCCCCGCGTGTCACACAACCCCTCGACAGCTGCGCTCCCCCCAGTGCTCTCCACTTATCACTGGGCCCAAGGGACCTGTAACACCTCCGCGCACACTCATGCACATTTACTGACAGCCTGTACCCCATCTCCATCACACAGGGGCCCTCAGATGGGAGCCAGCTACAGCATGCGGCATGCTAATGATATGCTTCCATGCAATTGTGTGGTCCAGGCCTTATTAAGGCCTAATTGAGCTGCCGTGCTTTGAGATGCGCTGGGTTTAATTATCCTCTGTGTTGTGTTGCTGTGACACGCTGTTTTGGCTTGGTCAAATGTTATTGTTGTATACATAATTATGCTTTTCTGGGCTTAACAAGGTTGTAGACTTTACTATTTGTTTATGAAGCTCTCATTGTTAAAAATTGTCTATGCTATGGGTTTATTTTTCTGTTCTATTGTTTTCTTTTATGTGTGACTATATTCAAGTAGTGTTGGGTACATTTTTCTTGATATTAGGCTCAAATTTATATGAATATATAAAAGCTGTTTATTTTAGGCAATGTAACTGGTCGCTATTAAAAAATTATTATTATTTTTTTTGCAGTTCAAATAAGTTATAATTTTTTGTATAACCTCAGCCACCATTTTTACTGATAAGTCAAATATTTCACTAAAATAAAAATTGATTGCAGGTCAAATATATTTTTATACACACATAAATAAATATATATATATATAT
>JAFVLL020001512.1:0-20000 GCA_021397915.2 Tor tambroides
GTGATTCGTCACTCCAGAGAACGCGTCTCCACTGCTCTAGAGTCCAGTGGCGGCGTGCTTTACACCACTGCATCTGACGCTTTGCATTGCACTTGGTGATTTATGGCTTGGATGCAGCTGCTCGGCCACGGAAAACCATTCCATGAAGCTCTCTACACACTGTTCTTGAGCTAATCTGAAGGCTACATGAACTTTGGAGGTCTGTAGCGATTGACTCTGAAGAAAGTTGGCGACCTCTGCGCACTATGCGCCTCAGCATCTGCTGACCCCGCTCTGTCATTTTACGTGGCCTACCACTTCGTGGCTGAGTTGCTGTCATTCCCAATCGCTTCCACTTTGTTATAATACCACTGACAGTTGACTGTGGAATATTTAGTAGCGAGGAAATTTCACGACTGGACTTGTTACACAGGTGGCATCCTATCAGAGTACCACGCTGGAATTCACTGACCTCCTGAGAGCGGCCCATTCTTTCACAAATGTTTGTAGAAGCAGTCTGCATGCCTAGGTGCTTCATTTTATACACCTGTGGTCATGGAAGTGATTGGAACACCTGAATTCAATTATTTGGGTGAGTGAGCGAATACTTTTGGCAATATAGTGTATATATATATTAGGGGTGTGAATCGGCACTGGTTTCACAATTCAATTCGATTACTATTATCATATCAACGATTCGATTCAATTGGATATCACGATGCATCACAATGCATCATGATTATATCAAATTTATGGCTACTTTTTAAAATAATTATGTTAATTAATTAATTAATTAATTAATTCACTCTCCTTTTGCATTCAATGGGAAAAAATATTAAGTTTTGCAATAAAATATGGTTGAGAATACTAAACCAAACTAAGCGAATCAGAGTGCATGTTAAAAGCGAGACATATTATTTATGAAATTATCCATGTTGGATGAAAAAAGTTGAAAATTTAATGCTTGAGAAATTTGGACTACTATGGAAAATCTCCTTATATGTTCCATAGGAAAAATAAAATTATATGGAACAATAAAATTATACAGTTTTGAAATGGAATAGGAAACTAAACTAATCTAGATAACAAGCTATAAACTATTCTAACTAAATAACTAAACAAACAAACATTTAAAAACTGAATTAGGCTGCATAGAAGAAATAAAATGGAAACTGGTTGCTATCTCTTTTATACATTACGGTTTTTAATTAAAAAGTATGTTTTTAATCAAACACATATCATGTCAATAATATTTTCTATTTAGTTGTTGATATCTTGATATTGTCTTCTATGTTTGCTTTTGGACTCAAAGAGAAAGATTTCTTGCATTTACCTTCATTTCTCAAGACTGATAAAGCATGAGGCAGCTGTGTTTAAGAACTCTCCAACCTGTCCAAACTATCCCTTTAACCTTGATAAGGTGGGATGCGCCATGAAGTGTTTCAGCTGAGTTCCTTCCTCCTCCTCTGGATTCAGTGAGGACATGTGATCTGTAATCCCAGGCAGAGCCCTGCTCAGTATGGAGCCTCTACAGAACAACATCAAAAAAGGGGCCAGTCAAAACAGTCACAGATGTTCATCCTACATGACTGTAGAGGGGTTTCTCAAGGGCTCAGTGGTGACAACTGTGCGCAATTGTGCGCTTAAACTCTTGATTATTAAATGGTGAATCCACAATATAGGTGTTGCCTTAAAATTTAGGCTTTGCCATCACAATTTCTGTCTGGCATACCACCTTTGAAGCCATCAGATCTATGACTGTCTTTAATAGAACTTGAGGGCAGTTTTTGTGTTTGAATCTGTGGTTCAGCAACAGTTCTCTTGAACACTGTGAATCTTCTCATTTGGGAGCAGATAAAGCATGAAACGAAGATCTTTGGAATTTTGTTTAGAATTCCGGTTAGATATAGTTTGAGGAACGACAGCGCAGATAAGAGAATGTGCATGTAGGAGTTAAATCTCACTCCCATAATCCATCTCACTTTAAGGCTGTGAATATGGTACAGAACAAATTCTTTAAAATTCAAAATTAATTTTCAAAATGGTCTGTGAAAAGAGGGGTTTGAACTTCTTTTCTTTTCTTTTAAAAGTTTAAAACCCTTATTTGTGTGATTTTTGGAAAAAAACGCATTTGTGACATGGAATAAACATGAAGAAAATGAAGCAGAAAAAATATATGTAATTGTAACAGTGAGTATTTCCCATAAATCAAAGAACAATATTTCTTTGATCAATTCGGAATAGGATAACAAGGTTATGGCTGAGATTGACATATGCAGCAAACACTATAATTAGTGTACAAATCCAAATGATGTTATGTCATGGCTTTCATAATTTAGTGGATTTTTTAAGGAACAAATGTGGGAAAGTGGGAAAATCATATTGTAACACACTTTAAAAAGTGGCAACTTGCGATTGTTATCTTAAAGAACTATTTCTACCCAATCTTACCCTTGAATTTAGTTTCATTATTGTAACTTAATGTATTTAAGTTGATTCAGTATGTTAAATAAAATCAAGTAAATTACATATTGCTATATGAAGCATATTTAAAGAATGAGAACATATATTTTTCACTACAAAATGAATACAATATATTAAATATATATTCAACAGATTATGCCTAGTCAAAAAGGTCCTCTGAAGCAATTCATTATTATTTTTGATTTTACATGAACAGGTGGCTAATTCATTTTTACGATCTCACTTGTACAGTCTGTTTATATGCCCCACTGACAGTTAGGTTTATGAATGAGTTTAGTGCTGGACCTTCATGCTTATGTTTTTTTTCTAAAAATCATACATTTCAAATCACATTATATGAATTTATGTGAAATGGCCACCTCATCAAATAGTTATATTTCAGATTATGATTGAGTTGGACAGGCCAGAATCAAAAGGAGCTTTCAATGTGTAAATAATGAGATACTTTTTAAGCTATGTTAATTGTAAGTTAGATTATAACTAATCAAACACATCTAATATTTATAATAATAATAATAAAAAGATTTGTGCCTCTAACGCTTTAAAAGTGTACCCTATTTATGGGCAATTCCATATAAATCCACTCAGGTCCAGTGAGTGAAATGACTGCTATGTTCTGAATGAACAAAGTTCTCCAAACCATTTCCGTCAGCGTCTTTGTTTTTAGCTGATCAATTTCAATACATGTCAAGCCATGAAAAAGTACTTTTTCCTGTTGGAGAGGAGCAAGGGGATTTGAGGTTTGAGCGTCATAAGTAATATCTTATGTCCAATCCTAGTTTATATGAAAAGAGATATGTCTATGTGTTTTTATTTTTAAGAGCATGAGTCTGGAGAACAATAGATCTGTGAACACCCTTTAATTACTTTCAAACACGTACTTCCATGCTCTGTAGGGGGGAGATAACAGAGGTCTGTGATAGCTCTGAGGAAAAGGAAGCAATAAGTCATTCACTGACCTTTCTTCTTACTGCTTGTAAACAAACCACTTACGATTGTACTTGTATTTAACCCCTGAAACCTCAAGGATTGAGATTTATTTGAAACCCCAAACAGGATTTGGGGTAATTTAGCTGAAGTTCAGTTAGAAATCACCACCAAGTCACATCTCAGATCAATGCTATTTCAAGAATGACAAATTTAACCCACTGCGTTTGTTGCTCAGTGCTCAATACATTGTCTAAATGTGGAATACAAAGCAACTTTGAAGTGACGGACACTTATAGGCTTTGTCTTCACACAGCTGCAAGTATAGCAAACAAACATTTTCAATGGGTCAGATGTTCTGGAATGCTTTATGTCTTTTCCCATGGCTAACTTTTGATCTAAAAAAGCTGAGGGGGAAGTGGCTCATGTGATCAGACAGACAGGGCCACATATAGGTCTGAGAGGTGCTCTGAATGGGTCACAGAAAGGGAGGTGGTGGGAGGTATATGAGCTCTGACCGCATGACGCCAGGGCCCTCACATCAGTGCTCACCTCTGAAATGTTAGGAAACTGACATAATTAACTTAATGGGGTCCCTGTGTCAACAAAAGGCCACAAATCTTATGAAAAAAGGATTTGCGTGCTCTTAGTTCTCAGTTAAGGTGCAAAAGTACGTAAGCAGTTGACATGTAAGGAAGAAGTAAAGGAACATGATTTTTTAAAAACTTTTTTAGCTTTGTTTCTTTTTTTGATATATGGTGAGATGTCATAAAACACTTTTGAGTCATAATAACTGAGAGACTGTAGAACAAAACAAAGCAAAGCAAAGCAAAGCAAAACAAAACAAGGAAAAACAAAAAATACATGGAAATTTTGTCCTTTTAAACCAAACAAAAGATAAACCAAAACAGAGGGACAAAAAAAAACTAAACAAACAAAAACAGATCAGAACAGAACAAAAAACACACAACAATACATCAAATTTGTGTACTTTTAAACCAAACAAAATAGAAAAAAAACCCAAAACATAAAACATAAAACAAACAAAAAATACATGGAATTTCATACTTTTAAACAAAGCTAAAAACAAAACAAAACAAAAGCTTTAAATAAATACATGTAATTTTTTGTTAAATAAATCAATAAATAAATAGTCACACCATCAGACCATTTAAAATCAAATGTAAACGCTTACGGATATGTTATGCATCCACTACCCATAACAAGATTTAATAATAAAGTGTTTATCGGGGACATAGTTTGTCATTTAAAAAACTGTACAGTGATATTAGACATTTCTAAAGCAAATATCATGTCTAAATATCATGTGTTACATCTTTGCGGTTAAATCTTGTGGTAAGTGTGCTGATATCACATGATTTCCTGAACTCTGAGTCAGCATGCTGTCATCACATTTTCTTTATTAAGCTCTCTTAGCATTAACGCTGAAATAAGGGCATTTAGACAACAAACAGTGCGACTTTACAGAGATATGAGATTATAAGACACCAAGTCAGCAAAGCAGAGTTGTAGGCATCACTGCAGGATGAAGGACCTTAGCCTTGAAATCATTTACTCATGGTTTTAAGGCCATTATGCCAAAATAGAATATCTGTATGCATTTTATATAAATTAAAAATACTTTTTAGTTTTAGTAAATACCTTTTAGTGAGTTTTGTGTCTGCAGCTGAAGATTGAGAGGGTTTGTGTTGCTCTTACATGCAGGAAAGTTGATTCCTCTATTTAATTCCTCTATGTTTCCTCTTAGTATGAGCTACAGGCTGTGACGAGGCTTGTAATGGTAGGGGTTTCTTTAGGACAATTAACCATGAAATGGTGTACCAAAATTGGCATTTAACATTTAAAAGTTCCTTAATTCGTAAGATCGTTTGTTAACGTCTATGACACAGAGGTCAGCAAAGATTTTGAGTCACTTATTACCGCCACCCTCTCTAAACAGGCATTGCACAGACTCCTGACACAATTGCAATATTAAAATGTTCAAGTTTAAGACAATAAATTTGAGTGTTTTGGTGTTCTCCTCTGCATTTTGAATACTTTAACCCTTTGTGATTCTTCGCTTCATGCCGTGCAGATACTATGATTATCTGTGTATGGACAGCAGACGGACACACTCACACACCTCACTCGTAATCCTCAGCTGGTGGCGAGTTCCATGCAGGTCAGCGTTTGCTAGACAGCGCTTTTATTTGTCCCTGATTATTTCTGTGCAAGTCACCTCATATCCTGTCAGAGGTGATCATCCTCACATGGGCTGATTCTGTTCCGCCTGGGGGCCTCCATTCAGGGCCCAGCACAGTCACTAGGCCGACCAGACTTTACTCACAGGCCCAGGGCAGCCCAGTCAGCAAATACAGCAGCAATAGAGAATGAGAGCAACACAGAGACATAAATACATCACAGTTTTTTAACAGCTGGCCACCACAACAAGCCTCCAGGGACAAAACAGGGTTGTTTCCGGCAGACAGTTTCTGAAGCCTTTGACCCTTTTGCACTGACATGCGGGTGTCTAAATAAGCACAATTAATTTAAGTGAGCCAGTACACCTGCTATCATGCAGAAACTGAATTTAGGACAGCTCCCAAGTACTCACGTGTTTACAGTTCATTTCTCCTCCCTATTTCTCGGTCCCACGTTTAAAATAAAGAACGTTTAAGTTTGAAAATCTGTGTCATTACGTATATTTTGGTCTCTATTTGAACATATAGAGCTTAATTTAATTTTATTGAGAATAAATCAGTTCATTACCATAACCAAAATCATGTGAAAGACATTGTCGCCACCTAGTGATGAGTCTCAACAAGTTTCACTTGCAAAAATGCAAATGTATTGAGGAATAATATGTGAACTTTTTGTCATCAAGAAAATGTATATAAATGTAAATGTATTTTAAAGTATAAACGAAATTGTTAGTATAAGGTCGTGTCAATATTAGCCTTTTTTTTTTTTTTTTTTTTGCATTTACCAGTTCATTTTAAATGGTCATTCAGTGTGACAAATTATTTTATAATATAAAATTATTTTATAATATAGTCTCAATTATTACGAGGACAAAAATGCTACACGGACAATAATTGTAAAAGAATTTGAAATAATAAAATATATTTTTATTTTTGAGTAGCCTATATAACTTCTTTACTACACTTACAGATAACAAAAATAATTATTTTAATAATTTCTAATTGTTTTACCACTGTATTAATGTTCTAATTTTTCAAATGTTTCAGATAAATCACTTTTGTAGTGCAATAGAAACAATAATAATAATTATATGAAAATAAACAACTGGTTTCGAATGTATATGGTCAATGATAATTATGGATTTTTTGACTGTATAATAGCAATTATTTAATAACATTTTTTAAAGAATCAATGTAATAGTTTGAAATTGTATGACTGCAGTATTATTATTTTAACGAGTTTCAGATTAATCATGACTGTGTTATATTATAATTATCTTGATCAGTCCTAATGATATTCGCAGGCAACATTAATTTATTGCATATCACAGGGGTGCACTAACAGTTGATGCTATTTAATTTTCAGCTCATTGTGTCTTTTGTACCAGACACGTCTTTTTGCTACAATAAATGTTATTATGGACTGTCTTAGTCGCAGGACAAGGTAGCTGAAACGAAAATCACCAACTACAAAAACGTTGTTCAAATGTAACTGGCATAGTGGTATATTCCGGCTTCAGTGAGCAGTTGTCATGGCCGCTGCCTGAGCCGATTAGCCTCTCTAATAAGTGGAAGTCTAGATAAGATATATAAAAGGAGTATACATGGCGGCGAAGACTAGTGCGGAAGAAACGGTCAAAAACGGTCAGGGGTCCGATGACGATGACAACATGACAACGACTGAATACTGCAAGCGGCTGCAGCAGTGGATGTGGCGCTATTACAGTAGTTATGTGAGCTGGCAGAGCTGAGTGTTCATGTCCGCGCCGCTCTTTCCTCCGCCGCAGTTCGCCGAATCCACATCTGCGTGTGCCGCGACGCCCGCTGACATCGCCGCTTGGTATAACCAGATGAGCAGCCCACCATCCAGCCGTCCATCAGCCACTGCCACATTCAGCACCGCTGAGAGAGGCCCAGCACAGCCGGCAGGTAGCTGTCAATCCAATGCTCCGAGAAGATGGAGTAATTAGCTGCTTCATTAAACAGATGTTAACAAACGCTAATGAAGAATTGGACTAAATTAATTTACATTTATATACATTTAGTATTATGTGCCTCCATAATCCCCCATTATATGTACTTTTTAATATTATATATCCTGTCCCCACATTGAGGTCTTAAGGCTGCACTGTGCCTACCCAAAATTTGGTGTGAAAACATAATACAGCATAAAAGCCAGACCAAATTCATGATACTGTAAAAGCCTTGACAGACAATGACACCTGTTCACCAACTACTGTGTTTTACTCAATCTTAACTTACATGTCACATACCATCTTTTTAATAAAAGAATTACTAGTAATTAGACATTTAAGTTGCCTTCCTGCATGATTCTATAATTGTAGGTCACCATCAAATGTAAGCAAATTTGTGACTAATGTGAACTCTGCAGTAAACGTCTGATTTTCTTATTATTATCTGTTGAAGCATTGAAGGTGCAAACTTGAGAATGCACACTTCTGACTTCAAGGTACTAACTTCATCTTTTGTTGTTTTAGGTAGAGAGTACACCATTCCCTCCCCTCTCCGTAGATTTCTGGCTGAAACTGTGGATTTCTTCATTCTCTTCTGTGTCAAGGCAACCATAGTATTGTGGATCATGCATCTTAGTGGAATGAGGTGAGTCAAGAAGGTGTTCAGAACTAAAAGGAATTGATCCAGTAGGAATGATCCTTCTTGAATCATTTCTACACTGTACAGGTACATATGTACTATTGTTTTATATATAATATCACAGTTTCCACAAAATATTAAGTGGCACAACTGTTTTCAACACTTATAATAATAAGAAATGTTTCTTGAGCAGCAAATCAGCATATTACAATGATTTCTGAAGGATCATGTGTCACTGAAGACTGGAGGGAGTAATGATGCTGAAAATTCAGCTTTGCCATCACAGGAATAAATTATAGTTTCACTATTTTTATTGTACTCATTTATTTATTTATTTACATTTTTATGTAGCCTTGGTGAGCATAAGAGACTTCTTTCATAAATATTAAATAATACAAACCCTTTCAGGCATTAAAATAGTACTGTCAGGATTTACTAAAGACACGCAGCGAATAATTAGCGCTGGAAAGGCGTGGACACAGTTATTTTTGCACCTGACCTTATTGAATATGCATTTGTAGGAGTTTCCCTTTCAGACACAAAATTTATGGGAGGAGAGTATTCAAATGAATCGCGCAACGGGATTTACTAACGTTTGTGCTCGTCAAATTACTGGTATTTGCACCAAGCATATCTTAAAGCAAGCGCTAATTTGCACTGCTCTTGGTAGATTGCGCTGAACATTATGGAAATTATCTGGCTGTGTCTATAATGTGTGCATTTTTCAGTAAATCACACAGAATTTTCCCCTCCCATCGGCGCTTTTATGGAATTGTGCTTTAACACTAATTTTCCATGTTTAGTAAATCTGGCCCTAAATTTACAGGTATATACAGTATATGTATTGTATGACAGTTCATATGTCTTTGATCTTCTAAACAGAGATATTTCCAAATTCATGATGCAGTTTATCGTGGAAGAGATTGATGAGAACACATCACTGGAGGACCTGCAGAAGATGATGGTCGTGGCTTTAGCATACAGAGTCCTAGTGTGTGTCTATGAAGTGAGTGAGCATCTTTTGTCTTTCATGTTGTGAAAGGCACAATTACAAGCCTTGTCTCTCGATCTGTTTCTAATTTACAATTTTAAATTGGTTTTATCAGAAAAATAAATAATCAGTCATTTCAGCCTTGTCATGTTTTCACTTAGTTACAGCATTTGGTAGAAAAACTCTGTAGTCTAGAAGTGATTTGAATGAGTTCTGAGTTTGTTTTTAAACAGCTCACACATTTCCTTCGGTCTGTGTTTTGTCTTCATCTGCAGATCATCTGTATTTGGGGAGCTGGAGGTGCCACTCCGGGAAAGTTCCTGCTGGGGCTTCGAGTTGTCACATGTGACACGACAGTCCTAGTGCAGCCCAATCGGGTTTTGGTGGTGCCGGCATCCAGTGTCAGCTTATCTGCGTGAGTTATGCATATATTTATAATGTGGTGGCCCTCAAACCCCTGGGTTTTTGCCACAAATAGCCCTGATAAAAAAATAAAATAATAATAAAAAAAAAAAATAATTAAAAAATATACACTCACCGGCCACTTTATTAGGTACACCTGTTCAATTGCTTGGTAACACAAATTGCTAATCAGCCAATCACATGGCAGCAACTCAATGCATTTAGGCATCTAGATGTGGTGAAGACGACTTGCTGAAGTTCAAACCGAGCATCAGAATGGGGAAGAAAGGGGATTTAAGTGACTTTGAACGTGGAATGGTTGTTGGTGCCAGATGGGCTGGTCTGAGTATTTCAAAAACTGCTGATCTACTGGGATTTTCACGCACAACCATCTCTAGGGTTTACAGAGAATGGTCCGAAAAAGAGAAAATATCCAGTGAGCGGCAGTTGTGTGGACGAAAATGCCTTGTTGATGTCAGAGGAGAATGGGCAGACTGGTTAGAGATGATAGAAAGGCAACAGTAACTCAAATAACCACTCGTTACAACCAAGGTATGCAGAATACCATCTCTGAACGCACAACATGTCGAACCCTGAAGCAGATGGGCTACAGCAGCAGAAGACCACACCGGGTGCCGCTCCTGTCAGCTAAGAACAGGAAACGGAGGCTACAATTCGCACAGGCTCACCAAAATTGGACAATAGAAGATTGGAAAAACGTTGCCTGGTCTGATGAGTCTCGATTTCTGCTGCGACATTCAGATGGTAGGGTCAGAATTTGGCGTAAAGAACATGAAAGCATGGATCCATCCTGCCTTGTCTCAACGGTTCAGGCTGGTGGTGGTGGTGGTGTGGGGGATATTTTCTTGGCACACTTTGGGCCCCTTAGTACCAATTGAGCATCGTTTAAACGCCACAGCCTACCTGAGTATTGTTGCTGACCATGTCCATCCCTTTATGACTACAGTGTACCCATCTTCTGATGGCTACTTCCAGCAGGATAATGCACCATGTCACAAAGCTCAAATCATCTCAGACTGGTTTCTTGAACATGACAATGAGTTCACTTTACTCAAATGGCCTCCACAGTCACCAGATCTCAATCAAATAGAGCACCTTTGGTGGAACGGGAGATTCGCATCATGGATGTGCAGCCGACAAATCTGCAGCAACTGCGTGATGCTATCATGTCAATATGGACCAAAAATCTCTGAGAAATGTTTCCAACACCTTGTTGAGGAATTAAGGCAGTTCTGAAGGCAAAAGGGGGTCCAACCCGGTGCTAGCAAGGTGTACCTAATAAAGTGGCCAGTGAGTGTATATAAATATAACATTTCTTTAAATTTCTTTATTTCATTTCTTTTCTTTTTTTTTTTTTTGCAGCTCCACAGTACGGACTTTAAACAAAAACTTCTCCATCGCCTTCCTGTTCCCTATCTTCATCACGTTACTATTTTTCCAGCACAACAGAACTGTTTATGACGTTGTGGCTGGAACCATTGTGGTTCGGAGGAGAAGAGCCAGATGACCAGCCTGTGTGTGTCAAAAATCATGTGAAAACAGCCGCTGTCAAGCATCAAGTGCTTACAAATGTTCTCAGTACTTTATTTTAATAATATCTATAGTATTTCCTGCAGATTTGCACTTATGATCCTCAACCAAGTCTGATCACATAGCTATTGTTTACAGCACTGAGAAATATCTGCTTTCTTAAAGTTACTGATCCCTCAACAGTATTTCATGTTGAACGATGAGTGATATCAAGCTCAAGACACGTGTTTTACGTAGACATGCTTGGAAATTTCATCCGAGTGGAATGTTTCACTCTAAACACCAGCCTAATCCACAAGGTTTTCATAACTTCTCCTCAGATTCAGGCTTTATGGCCCAGACGAGTCTGTTATTAATCTTACTAAAGGCAGGGAAGTGAGCTCGGCATTCATTGCGTATCCTTCCACACATGCACACAGACGTCTGGAATGTTCCATTCCTGTTGTCAATTCAGTCAGTGGCTGATATGCCTCACTACATTTCTCAGGATTTCTTAAAAACCTGTTTTATGTGGCATGTTTCAGTTCTGATCTTTGATATGTAAAAAGTTAAGTACTGTATTTTGAAATTCACATGATCTGCCCTACAGTATTCAGCATGCCAAACACATCAGCTCTTTTGATTTATCATTGTGAATGGTTCATAAAAATATATTCCAATTCTTTAAGACAAGGTTTGGTACTGAACAGCAGTGTGTTTACCACTTCTGTATGTATTTTATCCACAAATATTGTTAAATCAAACTGGCATGTGGCTAAATTAAATCAACCTCTCTGGGATACATTATCTTTCTCATGTCATAAGTGTTATTTTAGATACTATATATATATATATGTTTTATTTCAGCTTTAGTTATTTTAGTGCATCACATTAAACTAAATGAAAATGAAAAAATGCCTTGGCAACTAGCTGATTTTTAAAAAATTTTTTTTTATTTTACTTAATTTAACATTTATTTTAAGTAACAAAGTTTTTTTTAAAATGGTTTTAGTTTTAGTTAACTATACTATCTTCTCATACCATGTCAAAATATGGTTAGGAATTATAAAATGTATTAAGTATGCATAATTAAAACAAAACAAACAAACAAAAAAAATAGTTCTTGATAACCACTAGGTGGTGATATCTGTTCGTAAATGCAAGCTGGAACGCTAATTTGACAATCACGGTGGTGAGTTCTTCGAAATGCAAAGCAAATGTCTTTTGGCATGGTTCAGTTACACAGTCACATTCCATAGATAGTGATAGTCCACACAGAAAATGTTTCCAAACTGATCACATGCCAATCAGGCAACAAAAGTGCAAAATTGCACTGTTCTGGTAAGAATGACTCACCATTGATTTAGAACTTTGAAATAAATATTACAACCATAACCATAAGGCCTGTTTTTTGTCTTTCTGTTGTTTGCCATTTCTGGTCTCTCTGGAGGTCTTGGAGTCCCAGGGGCAGTTCCTCATAATCAAAACCTTGTGGACCAAATGAAGAAAACAGACACAAGGGTTGTCTTAGGACATAGATGTCCACGCCAACTTGCACTCACACACTTATTGATGAAGCAAGGCTTTGGCATGGTTTTGAACAAACACCACGAGATGATACAAGTTCATCTGAAAATACACTATGAATTTGTAGTTTTGTGAAGGGGTTTCTTTTTATACACACCAGCGGTACTTAAAAAGTGAAATCAGTGACCATTTCCTCATAAAAACGATGTATACATAAAGAGAGGATAAGTACCTAATAAAATGTAGGCAGCAATTTTGAAATCACATGATCAGCTGAATACTACTTACTTTATCTAAAGACTTTCTCACATATTATTGGACACTTTTACTCCTAACCCTAAACTTGACGCATCTATAGCACTAGGTGTCAGTATAAGTCTTGGCCATTGCAACATAAAAAATGACTTAAGTGCATATTTAACACAGAAACTTAAGATAATACACACACGCACACATCATGGTTTTACATACTTTCCCAGTTAAAAATAAAATCTTAACAGAAACGTAAATGTCATTGAAAGCATATGGTGTTTGGTTTTTCGTTTAAGAGAATATCTCGCTCTCTTTTTGTGTGGTTTGCCAGCTTTCCGTATCTTTACTCACCCGCCGCCCCACCCATCTGTCTGCCCGTCATCTTTAATATGAATTTTACTGGGTTGCTTGCACATCTGGTTTGGCTGTGCAGCAGCGTTTGGCAAGGCCACTGGGTTCACAGCTGCTGGCTCTTCCCACATCCTCTTCAACCGGGATTCTGGTAAAGCCGTCCCCATGGATAGTACTTCACCCTGCTGAGAGGAGTGATTGGCGGGCTCAAGACAACTTGATATGGTTGTTTTGTTTGCCACTGAGCCGCAGCCTGGAACTGACAGCATGTTAAAATTATTAGTTGCATTAGTCTTGATTTCCAATGTGAAAATCAGACACTATATTTAAATATATTGTGCCACTGGAGCATCATCTGAGTGGTTTATGTGTTGGACTTAAAACCCAGTGGGGTTTCCTGTGCAGATTTGAACCTTGCTTGTAGCATATGGCTGATTTCTCAGTGATAATAATGTTAGATGAAAGTCACATCATCAGGGTAGCCATAAAGAGCTCATTTTTGGGCCACTGTTACTTATGAATGTGTTTATCACGAATGTGTTTTGGTTTTCTGTGATTCTTCAGCTGTAGTTATAATAATTTAAAAAAACATCACATAGGCTCTGATGAGTTTTATTATTATTTATTATATATACATAATCATTCAGAAGCTGGAGTCTGTATGATTTTTCCTGGTTTTGTCTCTTATGCTCACCAGGGCTGCAAAAAAAGTCAGAATTGTGAGATAAAAAGTGGCAATAACCGATTTTATTCAGTGGCGGAAACGGGCTTCCATACTAAACAGTAAAATTGTGAAATATTATTACAATTTAAAATAACTGTTTTCTAATTTATAGCATTTCTATGCTGAATTTTCAGCACCCTTAAATGTCACATGATTCTCCAGAAATCATTCTGTATTTTATGCACAATATGCTGATTTGCTGCTCAAAAAACATTTCTTCTTATTAACAGTGTTCAATGTTGAGGTGCTTCATATTTTTGTGGAAACCCTGATATAGTTTTTATCAGCATTCTTTGATAAATAGAATGTTTTTTTGAACATGATGCCTTTACTGTCACTTTTGATCAATTTAATGGATCCTTGCTGAATAAAAGTGCTGAATTCTTTCCTTTTTTTGTTTTTTTGAAAGTCAGGTTCACATAGGTTCACAGTTTTTTTAGATACTTTGCTTCATAATAAAAAGTCCCTGTTGACAAGTAATAAGAAAAAAAGGCCCTGCTGACAAGTATAAAGAAAAATCTGACATAGGTAAAGCTGAAAATCTATTTGAAACTAACTTTTAATTGAATGACCTATAAGTCAATATTTATAAATAAATATTTGAAAAATAATTATGTATCTGATGGTGCTGTGAATGCACACATTTTATGAGAAAAAGCAGATGCACTCAAACAAAGGTGAACATCTCTGAATATGTTGAACAGAATAATCCAAAATCCTTTCTTGCTACATACACTTTCATGTGTCTCAGTTTTGCGTTCGGTTTTTATCCCAGTACTGAAGAATCAGTGTTTTTACCTGTGACCCACTACCTGTGAAACAAAATTCACTTTGCACATTCATCTCTAGTACACCTGAAAACACGGCCTCATTAAAATGAATCTTTTTGTGCCTTGTGTATTGTGTGCTGCTCTCTGTGAATCAGGAGAGACGGGCGCTGCGGTGAGGTGACTAATTAGGGAACTTCACAGCGAGAGGAGCTGGTGAGGATGCTTGTGACAATAACAAACCCTGTCGACAGGAAGGAACTCTCTTGAGCTGATCCCACAGCGATCCGCAGCACTGAAAGCACAGCGGAGTATTAATGCCTTGACTTAATGAGGCCTGTTTGGAGAGTAATACAGAACAACCACCATTGTTTACAACAGGTTACATTTGGCTGACCTATTTCTTCTGATTCAGAAAGTACAGGAAGTATTGGTTTTAATCACAATATTGTTGACACCCAAAGTGCAGAACCACAGGAACAGAACGGTTGCTTAAAGGTTATTACTCAATTTAATTGAGTGTTCGTTTGTTTGTTTGTTTTTTGCCAAAAAATTTATTTAATAATGATTTTTCTGTTGCATAGAAATGTGTTTGATATGTACAGTATGTGCATATACATATACTGTACATATACAGGAGTGTAAGGTACTGTAAATAAAAATAAATCATATTTCTTATTCCTTCAATGACATTTAGGCCTTTCACAAGTTATCATGACCTATCATACTGAACAAACACACCAGTGAAATTGCAATGCATAAATTTTAGTTTTTTACTTTTTGGCCACAGATACAGTCATTTGTCTTTGTGAAGAGATGTTTCACAGGCTTTGACCTAAAACAGCACATTTTAATTATAACCATCAAAGCAAAGCTACATTTTCAGCAGTCATTACTGCAATCTTCAGTGTCACATCTGTTATCATTATAAATGTTGAAAATAGTTGCTTAATGTTTTTGTGGAAACCGTAACACATTTTTGGCAGGATTCTTTGATGAATAGAAAGTTCAAAAGAACAGCATTTATTTCAATATAATTAAATGTCCTTGCTAAATAAAAATATTAATTGCTCTCTCTCTCTCTCTCTCTCTCTCTCTCTCTCGCTCTCTCAAAAAGATAGATAAATAAATAAATAAATAAATAAAAATCGTACTGTCTCTAAACTTTTGAACAGTATTGTACATTTATATGCATAAGCATATTGGATTCATTGTTAGAAATGGTGCTCCTCCTAAAAACCTATAATGAAATCCACAGTAGCAGGCTTTATGACCCCGGTTGCATTCATTCTGGTTCTCCACCACTGGCTACTACCAACCAACCAATGACCAATCAATATATAACAACCAGAGTAAAAAGCTTCCTCTGGTATCAGAACTGTGGCATAATGCCAAGTTTGATGATTGAACTACTCACCATAGTCATTTTGGGGATAATCCATGGATTTTCCACTTCCTTTCAGAATGGAAAATTGTGTCCCTGTCTTCTCTGCTCTGCGTAGAGTCTTTAAATAGCCTCCATTAATCCTTATGCATTCATAATCACTAGCTCTATGCCATTTTTATCACTCTAAGAGCTGAAGCCAAAACCATAAATTACAAGCGGCCCATCTTGCAGATCCCTGCACTTCCCTTCCGAAACTGAAAGGCAGAGTTGTTAAGATGAGGTCTAATCGGGTTTCCTACAGTGGGATAGAAGGAGAATTAGAGTGTCTTTCAAACAGGAGTCACGCTGTGTATGAAAGAACCACACTGCTGCTGTATGCTGATACCGCTGTGGTGAAGTTTGAACCGAGTGACCTTATTTAGTGTGACTCTGGATTTTCCAAACTGGCAAGAGTCAGTATTTTCCTCAGACACATGTGGTGTGCTAAACAGCTTTACTCAAGTTTGATATTTACTCGCTTTCTAAACAGGCATCATACACAGTGCATTTGCTGCAGACGTGAAGATGCGCCGCTCCACTGTGATAGTCACGCACTGTGATAGATCCAGAGAGCTCTGTGAAGCTTCTGGAGAGGAGGATCTGCAGTTGTTGTCTTCTACACAATGAGATACGTAAAGGTTTTAGCTGTAATTAAGTCTCGAGTGGGCCAAATGCAAAGTGAAAGGAGAATGGGAGAATGATTGCATATTCTGTGTGATGTTTAGACATGGAATCTGGTGAGTGAAAATTCCCTGCAGGAATCCATTAAGATTCAGACTTTTACTAAAGCCTGGAGTTACATAAGAGACTTTTTCAACACTATCTGCTCTATAAAAGCCACAAATCCAGTGTTGACACAAACTTGTCATTGTAACGTGTTGTTGTAACACGTAGCTGAAGGAATAGTTCACCCAAAAATGAAAATTTGCTAAAAATCTGAACAGATCTGGAGAAATTTAGCAGTACATCACTTGCTCACCATTGGATCCTCTGCAGTAAATGGGTGCCGTCAGAATGAAAGTCCAAATGGCTGATAAAAACATTTCTGTGAAGTGAAAACTGTGCGTTTATAAGAAACAAATCCATCATTAAGGGCATTTTAACTTTAAACCATTGCTTCTGGCTAAAATATGAGTCCATAATCCATAAAAACACTTCCTCCAAAAAGTCCAAAATCCACTGACATATTTGTTTAGAACTTTTTGTTTAGAACTATTTTTGCTTGCAAACAGAGCTCGATCTGTGCACAACGTTTTCACTGGAGAATGCAATATTGGACTCTCATTCTGACGGCACCCATTCACTGCAGAGGATCCAATGGTGAGCAAGTGATGTAATTGTACATTTCTGTTCCAATGAGGAAACAAACTTATCTACATCTAGGATGGCCTGAGGGTAAATAAATTTTCAGCAAATTTTTATTATTGGGTGAACTATTCCTTTAAACATATTTTTTTTGTAGTATTATATTATATAATATTATATTATGCTATTAGTAAAAAAGAAAACACAAATCTCTTTATATAGTTAGTTATGGCCCTCAAACTTAATTCGCAGAGGGGTGTTTCATAAGCAGCCTACTCATATCCAACAACAGCACCGATTTTTGTTTGAATCCCTCCGCTAGTCTGCGTTTGGTGGCGATTTTTAGCGACTCTTTCTGCAGGCTATACATCATTATGCCAGTAGGTGGCGACAAGTGACTGTATTTAAGTGTTATGTATACGAGTGAGTCACTAAATCGTTCATTCAAACGATTCAAAACACTGATTCATTCAGGAACGCGTCTACTATGTGTTGCTGGTTGGCATCGATTCTGCTTTGGGTTTGTTTGGAAATTATACAAAATAGACGAACATAACTGGCAATACTGTGTCTAAAATGTAAGTTGCTCAATATCAGCTTCTTGTTTATTGAACTATAAAAGCATATATTGTATAAAAGCAGTATCACACGCGCTAGTCGGAATATCAGCAGGGCTGCAATTTTCTGCCGCATTCGCCGTGAGCTTGTTGAGAATAACATACTCCTGCTGGTATGATATTTATCCGTTTATATTTATATTTATATATCACCAGGTACTGCAAACCTGGTATTTTGTGATGGATTGGACATGTGCATGTGTACATTACAAATAATGTTTACATTACAAATAAGGTGAGCCCACTGATGCTTGACGTACTGTATAGAGGCTAGCTATAGTGTGTTGTCTAAAATGTGTAGGCTGTCTGCTTCTTCATGACTTCACAAGAACCCAAACATGACTCCAGCACAGAGATAAGAAAGATTATCACTTTTCTGGGCGGGAGATGTAAGGGTAAGCCAAAACTCATAAGGCCCCCTGTGGAACTGGGTCCTCAAGAACCTTGTAAAACTTCAGAAATATGTTCTTTTATCTACTAGCCTGCAGTTTCATAATGCTAATCAGCCAATAGAGAACAGATGGTAACTGGAGGTAGATTTGTAACTTTGAGGCAGCCCTAGCACATTCTGTCTGATGCTAAGGTCAGCTGGCTTGACACATACACAGGGAGCATGTATTATCTGCTCATAGTATGCATAAGTAGTAGGTTTTGCTGTTTGTAAAAGGATCGCCCTCATTTAAGAGTTCTGGAAAAACGCCAAACATGCCAATCAATCCAAAGGCCTCATAAAGCAGACATATTGGTTTGTCCTTTCACGTCATAACCTCAGAATGATTCTAATATGTTAACAGTGAGAACTGATGATTGCATATCAAAAAACCAACAGGTGGCGCCATTCAGATGGTTTGGGCTTACAGATATTTTACTGCTAACACATTGACCTGTCCAGCTCACTGAAAGAATTCTGTCTAGTTTGAATTTGTGTCCAGTATAAGTACAAGTATTTATAATTTATGTATTTTTTATTATTTATTATTTTATTATTTTTTATATATAATTATAAATTGAGTGTTAATGGAACTGCATTATATATATATATATATATATATATATTTATATGTGTGTGTGTGTGTATACATATATATCCACTACCATTCAAAATTTTAGATCAGTAAGACTTGTAATGTTTTTTTAAAGAAGTGTTTTATGCTCATCAAGGCTGCATTTATTTGATCAAAAATACAGAAAAAACAGTAATCTTGCAAAATGTTATTACAATATAAAATAATGGTTTCTATTTTAATATACTTTAAAGTATAATTTATTTCTGTGATGCAAAGCTGAATTTCCATTACTTCAGTCTAAAGTGTCACATGATCCTTCAGAAATCATTCTAATATGCTGATTTATTATCAGTGCTGGAAACTGTTGTGCTGCTTAATATTTTTTTGGAACCTGTGATACTTTTTTCAGGATTCTTTGATGAATAAAAAGTTAAAAAGAAGAGCGTTTATTTATAATAGAAATCTTTTCTAACAGTATACACTACCGTTCAAACGGTTGGGGTCAGTAAATTTTTATTCTTTTTTTTTTTTTTTTTGAAAGAAATTAAACCTTTTATTCAGCAAGAATGTGTTAAATTGATTAGAAGTGATAGCAAAGATTTATATTGTTAGAAAAGATTTATATTTTGAATAAATGGTGTTCTATTTAACTTTTTATTCATCAAAGAATCCTGAAAAAAGTATTGTAGTTTCCAAAAAAATATTTGGCAGCACAACTGATGCCAACATTGATAATTCTAATAATAAATCAGCAAATTAGAATGATTTCTGAAGGATCATGTGACACTTTAGACTGGAGTAATGGCTAATGGAAATTCAGCTTTGCATCACAGAAATAAATTATACTTTAAAGTATATTAAAATAGAAACCATTTATATTGTAATAACATTTTGCAA
>JAFVLL020001512.1:22500-29215 GCA_021397915.2 Tor tambroides
GCTCTAGACTGGCTAGATGAGACATTCAGACGGTAGACAGTGACCTGACTCTGAGTGCTGTGTGTCATAGGTTTAACCGCATGTGTACAAGACAGAAAACAGACCGGTATTTCAGTCTGTTTGTCTGACCAAGCATGACCTGTTGCAGTAGCTTTATATGTGTGTATTTAAACAGTCAATGTATGTCTGAGATTTAGCATTGAGTATATGTATGTGTATGCGGGAGTGTGGTAACTGGTATCATATTACTGGAACAAGCTCAGCTACCAATAATCTTGTTTACACAGTCATTAGAGCCCCTCCCTCAAAGCCTCTCTGCTGGCTTGGCTGGCCTCTCCTTCACTCCCTATAAAAGTATGGGCTGCAGCCCAACTTCTCGTGGTTGCGTCTCTCTGCACAAACACAATGCTCTCTGTGTGGGAAAAGACAAGCGTTGGTGACTCACAGGCCGTGTTTCCAGGCACAAAACCCCCTCTGTAAGGCTTTAGTGACCCTGGGAATTACTAAACATCACAGCAGAGACTGCTTGAAATCTCCCCACCTGTGTAACACTTGCTGAACTTCCCCTTTGGAAAACTCAACATAAGATGGTATAATGGTTAGAACATTCTAGCTGGTTTGTAGCTGGTTTAAGATTTAAGATTTAATTATACAAATAATTTAACTATTTTGTAAAGAACTTAATTATATTAATTTAAAAAATTTTAATTTTAATTGTTGATACATGGTCAGTAGCAATAACACTTTGTCACTTTAACTAAAATTAAAACCATAAAAACATTTTGATTACTTGAAATAAACATTAGCAGAAATAAAATAAAATATGCAAAACTTATTCAGCTAGTTGCAAAGACAGCATTTATTTTTTGTTGTTTAATTTAAGTTCAAATACTAAAACAGCTATGACTATATATACTAAAACTAAAAACTTCAACTTAATAAAAATATATAGGCATATTAAAAAAAATTACAAAAACATGTTTACTAAATTAAAAAAAAAAAAAAAAATTAAATTAAAATGAAAATAAAAAATATTAACAAAAACTATAGTATATCATTGATACAAAAATAACTTTGGATCATGCCTAGAAAGTTAATGCCATTAAACTTTATTAAATGATAGCAGGTAGTACATTAAGTACAATAATAACTAAAATAACAATGAAGTAATATGAATCTTTGTGAGGCAAAAAACAAAACTGATACAAACTCAAAATAAACAGAAAAATAAAAACGAAATTAAAATTCAGAACTATAATAACTTGGGCCAGTTAATAACCAGGTTGGACCAGCTAATGACCAACTTAAGCTGGATTTTCCAGCAAGGTTATTACATCTTTATTAATAATATCAATCTATATGTGCTGCTGTGTAAAGCCTGTTTTAGCTGAGATCAGGCACCTGCTTACCTCTCATGGCCTAGTTCTGCTGCTGACAGGCCAGACAGACAGGCGGCATGTGCTTATGCTTATAGTGTAGCATGTGCCCCTGGTCGTCAGGCATGCGACCCAGCCTCAGGGAGACAGATACTGCTGGTTTACCCCAGGACAAGTGCAAGGCGGTGTACCTAGTCCACCCGGATGAGTTATGTACTGTATGCAGAGAGGCCTGTGGCTCATGCCTCCAAAATAATCACCAGCAGTAGGAGCAGGGGTTAAAGAGACACGCTTCACATACACAACATACATTATTGCAGCTGACCTTCAGTTGCTCCATCTGTGTGCTCACACATTCCTGAGTGTAACTCACTTACTATGTGTTTTGAATGTTTAAATAACTCGTGTGTGTGTGTGTGTGTGTGTGTGTATACAGTGGGGTCCAAAAGTCTCAGACCTCTAGTAAAAAAGCTTTTGTTTTTTGATTATATACATTTTTATTCATTACAAATGTATGAAATGCATAACAATTTGAGTGAAAAGTGTAATTGAAAAATTAATGTAATATATTATTATTTTGTAGCTTTTGCTTCAGTGACAGCAAAGCTCAAACTGCATGAACTCCACTAGTTTGTGTAAGACCTGATGATCATGTTCTCCAGCATGATTTGAGATCCAAGGAGCATCTTGTGCTTCAATGGAAACAAGAGCATCTTAATAAAGTTACCAGTCAAAAGTTTTTGAACAGTAGTTTTTTTAAATGTTTTTTAAAGAAGTCTCTTCTGCTCACCAAGCCTGCATTTATTTGATCCAAAGTGCAAAAAACAGTAACATTTTGAAATATTTTTTGTATTTAAAATAACTGTTTTCTATTTGAATATATTTTAAAATGTAATTTATTCCTGTGATCAAAGCTAAATTTTCACCATCATTACTCCAGTCTTCAGTGTCACATGATCTTGAACATGAACTTTTTTACTTACATTAAAATAAACACTAACCGAAATAAAATAAAAAGCTAGTTACCAAAGCAACATTTCACATTTTCATTTACCTTGTAATAAATTAACAAAAAAATAAAACTTAAAAAATGAATAAAAACTATGTAGACTTATTAAATATTTAGTTTATTAATTTTTTATTTTATTTTATATATATATATATATATATATATATATATATATATATATATATACAGAGCTGGGTAGTAACTGATTACATGTAATCTGGATTACGTAATCAGATTCCAAAAATTAAGTACTTGTAATCAGAGTAAGTTACATTTTAAAATACTCGTAATCAGACTACAGTTACTTTTGTATGGATTACATGATTACATATTATTCACACAATAGCAATAAATTATTCATAAATCATTGATTCCCCCTAATTTCTCTTTTTCATCTTTTAAATTTTCCTTCCTAAAATAGCCTACCGATTATATACTTATTATATATGTATATATAGTCCAGTTTTGTGGACATTCACACAAAGATCAGTCATCAGTCAGTCAGGTGGCGACAGCATTTGACCACTGGATTTACAAAAATCATTTCAGGTTTAAGAAGGGTTTCAACATTGCATCAACTAGGATACTGATGAACACATTCATTTTTATTTGAATTATTACTCTGTAGGTTTTTTAACCATGTATTATTAATTATAACTAATTAAAATGCACATATTCACGTTATTTCTTAGTTACATGTAATGCAGGCATTCCAAAACTCTTTGTCATCTAAACTTTATTCACCAAATATATTTGCTTTAAGTACCCCTGAGATTTTAAAATAAATATTTCAATAATTATCACATTTGCATGTTCACGGTTTCTTTGATGTTGATTAATGATCACATTGCATGCAGGTAAATAAAAATATTTCATCTTTTTTAGTAAGTGTTTTATTTAAAACAAAGACTATAGAAATGCAAAGACGGTTCTCTCCTATATTTATGAATGGGAGAAACTGCAACACGCAATATGGAGGAATAGTCCCACCTTCTAAATGAAAGAGCCAAATTTCCCATAGAAACCTGACTAGACCAGCCAATGCATATGCGCAGTCAAAAGCACATTATGACTCTGCATGCGCATTGCCTGGTCTATCCTGAAAAATAAGCTTTTTAAACGCTATTTGAGCATAAGAAACAACATTCATGGGGCAATTAATTTCAGATTTCTGTTGCTGATTTGACATATGTAATTTAATTGTGAGTTCAGTGAGCAGTTTTTGAGATTTCAGGATTCCCCTATTCATTAAGATAGGTCTTGTATGAGCTGACTTTCCTCGAAAGGGAGTTCAAATAAAAAAATAAATAAATAAATAAAAAAAAGGGAGTTTGTTTTAAAATTATTTATTTTCATTTAAATTTTTTATGATTTAATTAATTGTCAGCTTTTCATTAAACTCACAACCCCCCTGCAGTTCCTTTACGAACCCTAGTTTGGGAAACCTTGATGTAATATAATGTTTAATGCACTTCAGGTTGTAAATTACAATGAATGGAACAAGTTCTTACTCTTTGCATTTTTTACATCATTATGGTGCAAGATAATGCTATTTAAATCATTGTGATAAATGAGTTAAATCAAAAGTAATCTAAAAGTAATCTGATTATATTACCTAAAATGTGTAATGTAACGGATTACGTTACTGACTACAATTTTTGTCATGTAATCTGGAATCAGTAACGGATTACAATTTGTAAGTAATCTACCCAGCTCTGTATATATATATATATATATATATATATATATGTGTGTGTGTGTGTGTGTGTCTGTGGTCTCAGACCACTGTATGTTTATAGGAATTCTATAGGAATTCCATGATGTAGAAATATTGGACGGTATTAACAGCCAAAAATGTATTTTATTTTATAGCTGATTTGAGCAATAAAAATAGCCCATATCATCCTGTATCTATTCTGTATAATTATATTATATATTTTATTTATATATCATGTTTGTTTATTCATTCATTCATTCATTCATTCATTCAGCAATGTAGAATTTCCCATTTTCAGATGAAATCAGGCAGCAATTTTATAATGTATTATAATGAGACTAATAAATAGTTCTGGGTAGTTTTATTTAACTCAACTTTAAAAAAAAAAATTACTATATAGCTAGCTTAAAATTAACCCAAAATAGGTTGTAAATTAAAAGTCAGACACATAATTACTAGAGGCACCAGAAATAATCAGGTCAACATTTATTAATAAGCAGTTTAAAAAAATATTTAATTATTATTTATTAAACTTATTAATAAATGATCATATGTTGAACATATTAATGAATGTTAATTTCCAACCTATATGGGTTCATTTAAGCAAGAAATATAGTAGTATAAAACTACCCAGAAGGTTGGGTTAAACATTTAACACAAACATGAGTCAAAACAACCCAATCGCTGGGTTTGTCCATAATTCACCCAGCATTTTTTAGAGTGTATGTATTAGTATACATATGTTCTGCATCGTGTCTACATAACGCAACAGCCATGATAAATACCCATATGTTTTGAGTTTGCGAACCCACAACTTCATGACTTTACTGATGCTGCCCACCACTTTTCTCACAACACGACCTAGTGTTCCTGCCCCCGAAGCCGTGCTGCACAATACGATACTGTATACGTGAAACGAGATATGGCCACAGATGGTAGAAAAACAGCCTAATCTGTGAACCTGCTGACTGACAGCATGCATTTAAGCATGGCCATGCGCTGCTAGGGTTTTTAAAAATAGCCCAGCAAAGAT
This sequence comes from Tor tambroides, assembly GCA_021397915.2. NCBI lineage: Eukaryota > Metazoa > Chordata > Actinopteri > Cypriniformes > Cyprinidae > Tor > Tor tambroides. The sequence continues at coordinate 27,636 of JAFVLL020001512.1, forward strand.
GGACTGAGGGATCACACAAATAATATACCCCAGCAGAGGCCAGCCATCTGTGTGTGGCTGGATGAGCTGGTGTTGGTGTGGGCGTGTTGTCTTGTCTCTATAACCCCAGCTCAGCGACGTGAAGCAGAAGTCATTTGAAGGATGCAGTAGTAACTCTGACTCATGGCTCCCATCTGTAATGAGAGCAAAACTGCACCTTAATAATGTACAGTTACCAATAATAGCTCTGCACACATCACACATTTATCTTATGGGGATGTTGTTGTTTATCTTATGGGGATGTTATGTTGGAGTTAAAGGAATATTTCACCAGGAAAAGATTTGCTGTTTCATCAAGGCTTGTAGTATCTGACAGCACTGACATACAGAAAATAGATCCAACACATATCATATCTCATTTTAATTTCACCCTTAAACCTTATAAATTATTATTGTAGTAAATTAATATATTTTATTACTAGAATAAATTACTTGGTCCTACTCTGTGTTATTATAGACATTTTCTACACATCAACAAAAATCCGGTAACTTTAACTTTAAAAATCAAGCAGTAGTTTTTCAACATTTTATTTTTTCTTAATTTGTCATGATTTGTTCCCATAAGTTCTTAAATATATATGAGCAAATATGTTAATACATTTAAAAATATACAGAAATAAAAGCTTTTTTCTTTCATCTTTTATATGTTTTTATAATATAAAGTATTATATTATGTTTTATATATTAGATTTTAACTGGTTTTATTAAAATGTTGTGTCCCCAGTGCAGCCAAAGTTACATAATTATTTATGTATTTTTTCTTCACATTTTCTGCAGAAATGTTTTCATGTTTTCATATATATATATATATATATATATATATATGAGCAATATCAGACTCGTAGACGTGCGACATGGCTGTATATTGGCATGGCTGTGATTTGGCCGTAGGTAATCACAGCGTGCCGATATACAGCCATATCGCGCGTCTACAAGTATGATATTGCGCTTATACAACAATTCAACAGCACGAGTGTGTAAATAAATTAGAAACAACAACGGAGTGTCTTTAAAAGCCCTCTTTTGTGCAGAACTACTTCCTTCAGCAGTCACTTTAGAACTAGTAACGAAGGAACTTTGAGTTGCTTCATTGAAAGCTTATTGTATTACTGTAGTAAAAACTTGCTGTATTATGTAGAGAGTTATGAGAGAGAGATGGACTGAGCGACTGTGGTTAACGTTACCTGCATCTGATACAGCATCTCCTACTCACAATAAAACATAAGTTTGAATGTCCACTGGTGAAAGCTGTCGTAACGTCAATATTCTTTCATCTGGTAAGGGTGATTTCTGATGACAGCGCTGCTCAGTGCATTTGTTAGCTGCGTCAAGCTGTTGTTGAAAGTAAAAATAACTTCCGTTTACAAAAGTCTTTACTGCATTGCTGACTAATAAAACAGTCTCTTGTCGCCATCTAATGGCGGAACAATGTAACTAAAATCACCATCACGAACACACGCACCATGTCTCAGTACTAAACACTATTATTAAATACTATTATTATTTATATAAAATATTATTTATTGAATAATCATATTTAA
>JAFVLL020001513.1:0-35133 GCA_021397915.2 Tor tambroides
TACACAAGTTTCACAATTTGAGTTGAATTACTGAAATAAATGAACTTTTCCTTGACATTCTAATTTATTGAGATGCACCTGTATTTCTGTGTGCGCTGGAAAGCAAGGGACCGTCTAAAAAGTGTGTGTTTTTACATTTGTTTGTAAGCAGCAGGAGATGGAAATAACTTGAGTCAGTTATAAAAATTGGTCATATTACCTTGATTTCATATTGGAATGCCTGTAAATAATAACGTGTATACATTATTGATTTATTTATAAATTAACAAATTGCTTTAAAAAAGTTTAGAGCCGTAATGGAGGTAGTGGATATTGTAATTTCAATATCTTTTTAATGGTTGCACAGATTGCAGCCATGTCAAACAAGCACACTCTGAAAAAGACACTACACCTCATAATTTCACTTGAGTTCACTTTAGCTTTTATCTAAAGTTTGGGTGTGTAAGGGCAAAATGCACATGATCTAGTACCTTCAATACACTGTAGATGGCAATATCACTTCTTTGTAGCTTCTTTGTAATAAACTGCTGTAGAAAAAGTTAGGTGCCATGCAAAATTGCATTACCCATTACAAATATACAGGAGTAAAGAGTTATACTTATTCAAAAATGTAGCCAAGAAGACAGTAAAAGATGTTAATATTTTATACAAAAAGTACAGTAGCCTAACTAATTACATTTACTCAAACACTTTACACAACTGGCCACTTGGGGCCAATTTGTGGGGTCCACAAACCCCTCATTAATTAATATATACAAAAAAACTTTGATTTTCAAGAATACAATGTCATAGATCACCATTTTCAATTAACCTCACAACTGACTAAATCTCACAAATTTTAATAATCAGATGAAATGATACAATTAAAAATCATACATCAGCCCATCTTACTCTATAAAATAATTCAGAAATGTTATTTGACTATGATGTTAAAAGCTTGAGTATGCAGATTTTTACAAATTAGACAAAGCAAATTATTAAAACGAATACACATTTTTTATTCATGTTTTTTATACTTGTTTTTCTCTTTACTCTTGTTTTAGTCTTTTTCTTGTTTTTTATTCATGAGTCAGTGAGTAAAAAATGATTAGCTCAAATTTGAATGATTGTATTTCATAAAACAGCTTGGTTATAACCAATTACAAACATTTAGATCTTGAGATGGAGTATTGAGGATTATAAATCAGAATATCATTTAATAAAATGTATGCAGTGTATATGTATTGAATCCCATCAATTGTGGTTCAGGGGAAGTCGTGGCCTAATGGTTAGAGAGTCGGACTCATAATTGAAAGGTTGCGAGTTCGAGTCTCGGCCGGCAGGAATTGTAGGTGGGGGGAGTCAATACCATGACTGAGGTGCCCCTAATTGCTTGCCGAACCCCTAATTGCTCCCTGGGTGCTGGGGCAATGGCTGCTCTGGGGGTGTGTGAGCATTTGTTTACTACTCACTGTTGTGTGTGCCCACTTGGATGGGTTAAACACAGAGCACCAATTTCGAGTATGGGTCACTATACTTGACAATATGTCATGACTTTCACTTTTCACCAGTCTCAAATGTCACAGTCAGGATGTTAATGATGAAGAGAAACATTTATTTCTGGGATGCTTTGCATTTTATATTATTTTGCACCAATATTTTGTGAGACACACATTGTAAATTACTGCAAACTAGAAATGCTTAAAAATGCTAAACTATATATAATGTATGTTTTTATTACAACCATACTGATGATTCCAGAATCTAACTCTTAAACAATTTAAAAATTTGTTAAAGAAAAGATTTGAAAATAATTATTAATAATAATCATTTCGGTAAAATTGCTGTAAAATATCATGATACTAATTGGTTTTGTGATACATTTACTCTTGTGCTGATCTGTAAAGGCGAAGATGGTTGAGCTGCAAAGAAAAAAAAACAAACAAACAGAGAAACTGGTTGTGGAAAGTTATGTGGATGAAGTCTCGTGAACTTTGATGAATCACCATACTGCTATGACACACATGTTACATTGCTTCAGTGGTTTTGGTTACCAAGATAACGCATGACAATTTGACAAACATTCAAGTTCAAGTCATCCTATTATATATAAAAACAAACAATGAAATTAGATGTCATGCCATGCCACACAGTACCACATTGCTATATAAATATTGCAGCGCACAAGGAAACTGGACAGTAAAAAACATTAAAAATGATATTAAAAACAACACAACACATTATATTAAAAACAACACAAAAGACAGAAATGCACTTTGTATCTGTAGAATAATAGAGAGGAATTTTTGTGCACTATGGGACTGAAATGTTCTCAGATTCAGTGTTTTTGTGTTCTATTGCTTTTTCAGCCTATTTGTACCCATGAAATATGGCTGAATCTTCAACAGGATCAGCATATTAAAATCTGTACTTTTTTCGCTTGACTTTTTTATTATTGTTATCATTATTATTAGTAGTATAATCACTTACATTACAAACGAGGCACTCAATAATTAAAAAGCATTCACACAAATATTTACATTTGCATTGTGTTTATTTGGGATAGCAAAATGGTTAGGACATGCTTATAAGAAAAATGTATGGTCACGTTGCAACAGCTACTTAAACAAATTAAATGGCTGACAGTAATGAATACTCTCAACAAAGGTTCTTTTTTAAAAGAATGCTGAACTATATCAAAGTTTTTTGTGTTTCATTATAAACATATTGATGACCCCAGAATCTAATCAATATGAATGTTTCTGAAAAGATTTAAAAAAGAAACACATATTTACCCATTTGAAAGTGTTTACAACAAACTGTCATCATCATAACAGAACCATATCTCTAAAATTATTTTTAAAAAAGAAGATGAGAGGGATGATGGAGAAAGCGAGAGCAAGGGAAAATGAGAGGAGGTTGACTGAGCCTCCATCAATCAGAGAAAGAAAGAGGGGGTATGGGACAAATCCAGGCTTGCTGCTGCTCGTGTAATTACTGATCCAGTCCTGATATTCAGACACTCTGACGTATACAGCAGGATAGATGCCATAATTACCAGAAATAAAGACTACAACTCCAGACTGAATCCACACAGACCCCTCCCTAGTGACCAGTGGACTTCCAGCGTCTCCCTGCAAAGACAAACACTGTATATTTACACCTCTACAGTAACAGAAGAGATGTGGTAATGCGGTACAGAGACACAGAAAACTGAGATAACAGTTCTAGTCTCTCAGTTTTGTAGAGAAAAACATGTTTTGGATAAACAGTGTGCCTGATCAAGTGAATGACTAATGTTTTACCACCCATGGGGCTTTCTCTCCTTCATCTAAAAATCCAGCACATATCACATATTTACAGAATTATAATCACTTACAATGGATATTAGTACTTTGAAGTACCCACAATATCCACTAGGTGACACTATGTAATTGTTTTGACAAAATAAATAACAGGTGGAGCCCTAATGTCTCAACAATGGTGTTTAAAAGTACTGTATGAAGGAACAGTACATTTTTATGACAGATTTTTTTATTCTTAGTTTACCCCAAAATGAAAATCTTTCATTATTTAACCTCACGTCATTTTAATATGACTTTTTTTCTTCCGTGGAAGGCAAGAGCAGAAATGAATTGAATTGGAATTGGAAAAAAAAAAAGGTCACGCTTTTAATAGGTACTTAGATCATAAGAATTTGGGTACGCGTGCAATTTGGGTACGCGGAAATTACACATTAACCCATTTAATCCCACTGGTCACAATAGTGACCGTAAAAAAGTTTTTCATTTGTAAACCTCTAAAAAACTTACTGACTGGTGTTTTAGTGCACTTTCTTCAAATATGGAAAAAAATAAAGGGTCTCAATTAAATATGTGCAGTTTCACATGATTAGTGCAAATTGTCACATGACCAGAGCAGTTTACTTCCTGTTTGCACCTTGAGAAAGTGATGGCTGCATAAAAGCTCCAAAATGAAAGGTTAGTAAAGTATGTTAACATAAAGATTTATGGTACACAATATCTTTAGGGTGTCTAGTATTAATATATGAATTCACATATATTCAGTTTTGTTGAGTGTGGACACAGAATGAGTAAACATGTTGATGGTCACAATAGTGACCGGTGGGATAACCGTGAAATTAGGTATACAATATAAATCCAATTGCAGTTGTTAGTGAAAATTGCAATAAAATCTTGCAATGACAATATATTGCACTAAATTATTCAAGTGTAAGAAATAAGTTACAATATTGATGTTGTAATACTGGTAGCACTACTATAAAAAATGTATATGTTACAAAAAAGTAACAATTTTGAAATATGTTGATGGTTGTATTTTTTGTCTTTTATCTCAGTACTCCTATCAATGTTGCATAAGGGTTTTTTATGCATAATAGTAACCCTAGAATGTGATCAAACAGTTTAAAATAGCTGGGCTGAGATATATAATAATTTTTATGATTGCAGAAATATGTTAATTCAGTACAAACATTATCCCACCGGTCATACCACAATTATGACCGACCATAAAACACAATTTTTCACACACTTTTCCAAAAAATAAATAAATAAATAATTTTTGATTATTTCAAAGGGTTACTAATGACACATCATTTGGATATTTTCATGTCTGGGAAAAAATTGGGATTAAATGGGTTAACTGTAATAGCAAACAAATTAAAACGCATGCCTGTCATCACTTATGTTTTTGATTCAGGGCTGTTAGGAACCCACCCAATTAGGCATTGTACAGCACACTTCTGTGGTAAAGCAGCTGTGAATGCAGTGTGTTTGTGAGTGCACTGGTGTGTGTATATCCATTGTTAAAAAATAATAATAATAAAATAAGAAAGCTGTGATCAAAGCAAAGATGAGTAAGACAGTGCATATGTGGCAGCCCTTGCTCTCTGGTGTTCATGATTTAAAGGAATATTTCACCCATAAATAAAAATATGTTGCAAATTTTCTCAGGTCATCTAAGATGAAAACGAGTTTGTTTCTTCATCAGAACAGATATCACAGGATCCTCTGCAGTGAATGGGTGCCGTCAGAATCCAAACATCTGATCTAATCCAGTAATCCACACGACTCCAGTCTGTCATCTTGTGAAGTGAAAAGATGTTTCTAACTTCAAGCCATTGCCTGAAAGCAAATTTTCAGCAAATTTTCAATTTTTGGGTGAAATATTCCTTTGAATTCATGCATAACAGAAGAAAACCACTAAAATAATTTATGATAGGAGAATCAGTCTCCCAACTGTTTCAAAGTGTAATTGGAATAATGAAGTAGAAAGAGTTTTAATTTTTTTATTTCCAGGTTTAAATTTGATCTCGAATCCCTGATTGTCAGACTTTTGGACCCCTTGTATAGGGGCCAGTCAATGAACCAGTGAGTGCTTTGTGGCAAGCAGCAGCAAACTTTTGGAGGCATGCGTGAGAGTTTAATGAAAGTGCTGCATATTCCCTTCAGTGTGCTCCCACTCTCCTGTTCTCTCACTCATTTCAATGCTCCTCTCCCACAACGATCACACCCACCCCACAGTAACACCTCAAACACTGTAATTAATCAAGACGCGTGGCGTAATCAGGAGGAAGAGCGGCTATTTTTAAAAGCCCTGTCACTGTGGGGGCATTGAGAAACAAGATGAGAGAAAGAGAGGGAGGAAAAACAAGACAGATTCATTTATTATGAGTGCATTTGGCTCTGAGATATCAAGTAAAACATTTAGCTCAATGTCTTCCATCTGAGCTGCTTATGTCTTCTCTTCTCTATTAAATCTGTTCAATTCTGGATGAGAAAAAAAAATCAATGACAGATGGTGATAAGAGGAATTTAGATACATGAGCCTTCCGCTTCTAAAAGAGTCTTTTCTCTCTCTTTGTCTTGCTCTTTATCTCATTTCATGATATCTCCATAGAGACAATCCCAATCACAAACACAAGTGCCTCAAGTTAAAGCAGCATTTTTTTTAGCTGGTTTTGCAGTGTAGTTGTTTTTTGTTACTTTAAAGAGCTATTTTTTGGTCCCTTGATCCCTTTTGTAGCCTATTGTACGTTTTGTTTCCATTTTGTAAATGCAAAAATAATAGCTCTACAGTATTTAAAGTTTGAGTGTTTGATTTCAGTTAAATTTCAGTTGTTTCAATGCTCTCAGCAGCCATTAACTCATGTTGTAAAACATATTCAGGTCAGCACAAACTATGGTTTTTACTGTATTTTTGTTAAATGTAATCTAGGGTGTAATTTCTTTCACCCTGCATAGTTTGAACACATTTTTGCCAAAAAATATTGTTGCAAATGCAACTTTTGACATCCATAGCAAAAGATATGGTCAGTGTGGTTTATGGTCCCTTCTAAAGCAGTGATATTTTAGTATTATTTATATACAATTACGGTATTTATGTATATTTTGAATTAGCTTTTCTTTTATTTGTGTAGCCTACTTTTTAGTTTAGATTTTAGTATTTTTATGTGCTTTTTTAATCGAATTTTTAATTAATTTTTTATTTCAGTTTGAGTTTTAGTAATAATATTTAGTGCTTTAACTTATCTAAGTTAGCTGCCAAGGCAACATTTCTAATTTTCATTTCTAAGATTTTGAAGTTTACGTTTTTCATCTAATCTAAAATGATTTTTAATAATTATTTTGGTGCATGCATTTCTTTTTTTGCAGTTTGTCGGTTGACTATGACCCTGTCTGAACAGACTGAGACTCATTTTTGGATCACGACCCACCAGTTGAGATCTATTGCCTTAAGGTACCTCATCCTCCTTGCACAAATGTATCAATGATTTATTGATATTAAGACATTAAGAAGTAATGCATCATTTAGTAAGTGCCAGGCATCCCAGCAGGATCTCGTGTTAGAGACTGATGGCAACTTTAATCACTATAAGACTATGTTAGTATTTAGTGTCAGTCTGTTTAACTCAACACTGACTGTGTATTATGATAGATCAGTGCAAGTCAGTAACAGTGAATAATGTGGCATTAAACATTAAATGTTATTTACAGTCTTGTTTATAAAGCTTTAGATTCATGTCAAAATGAACTTATTATATGGATGTTATCTGTAAAATAAATACCATAATAACTACCATTATTCACTTGCTCGCTGCTCAGATCAGTGCTGAGGTCTAAGCAGGTTTATGTATTATAATAGAAGATGACTAGCCATCATCCACTTAGTGTCAGTGACTTTTTGACACAGACATCTCTCTTACACACACACACACGCACACACACCCTGCGGCATGTGCCCAACTATATGGCCATTATCTCTTTTGGTTGCTATGGTAACCCTAACCTGAGATTGCAGGCTTTAGGTGGTGATGACACAGTGTGTGTGTGTGTGTGTGTGTGTGTGTGTGTGCGCTTATATGTTGGCATTGGAATATTGAGTTCATTTGCAGTTACTATTTTGAAAAAGTAATGATGTCACTCGTGTGCCTTCAAACTGAGACAACCCACACACTTTGCATACATAAACATAAAAAATACACACACATAATCCACTATCATAATATCAGTTTCGACCACTACAGACTGCCGTTAGTGCTGTTTTCTTGTTAAAGCAGTCAGTTGTGGCTGACATTGATGTCTATGTTCTCTTCTTTGTAAAGTCCAGAACTGAAAATACATGCTTTTTCTTATGCAGACATGGTCAGTTTTGATTGATTTATTATGAATAACAAGCACTTAATTCATCCACGACTCTATTTCACGTCCTTTCACCTCCGTTTGAGCATCGTGTTCCAAGTTGGCAAGCTACTGTAAATCTGCTGATGTTTTTTGGCTGGTTGTCTCACATTTAGTTCTGCTGAACTGATGTCGGCCTCCATATTTTCTTCTTCACTTTTGCTTCCCAAGACATCAGGTCCCAGTGAAGGAGAAAACCAATTTAAATTGCCCCCAGGAACTGGAACTCCTTATGAATTAGTTCATTTTTTTAAGCTCACTGTCTTCCGTCGTCTGCTTAGAGAGACTTTGCTGTGCCTGACAGAGAGTATTCAGAGTACTCAAATGATGGAGTCACTGTCTGTGACTGGTTTTAAGAGGTTCAGTCTTGGATGGACTGAAAGTGACCTTTATGGTCTTGGATATGCCTACAGTTCCCTTACAGCACATGCTGGAAGCTTTATTATATGTTCTGTTGTTCTGCTGGATCACTGACACAATATGGCTCAAGTACGTAATATGGCTCAAATACTTTGAATTCTTGAGGTTAAGCATATCCAGGGTTACTTCGCAGCAATGATGAACTGATGAAGAGCATTTGGCTTGTCTAAACTGCCCTACTATCTTCAAGGAACCCATTAGTCCTGATTCTTTGAGCGTTCAAATTAGAGGAGTAAACCCTCTTCTGTACCCTGTTAGTTAAATGTCTTTGACTGTTCAATAGCATGAAGAGCTCCTGATTCACATTATATAATCTGTGAATGCTTTTTTATTCTTGGATGCTTTTTTCAGTTGAAGGGCTCTGGAATCCTGTTAAAGCAATTTTCCAATCCATACAAGAGAATGAGCATCTTACAAATCACTTTTAAAACATTGCAGCTCTTTTTACATAAAATTGTTGTAGCAGGAGGATAGCGGCTTGATGCGTTGAAAAATACTCAGCTAGGAAGTAGAGTTTGGTTATTACATCAAATGCAACTTGCTGGTCAAATGCTGTGATGCTGAAGTAACAGAATGACTCAGTGCTTGGAATTGAATTAGATGTCTTGCATACAGAGTCAATTTGGTTTCATTAATGGAGGTTGGAAGGGTTTTCAGAGTGTCTGTAGGGCAAGACACCAAAGCCATCTCCAATCATCCTCTCAGATCATACAAATTAATATACTCTGATTGAATTTTTCTCTCTTTTACATAACAGTATACTGTATTGCTGCAAAACGGCATGAATAAAGAAACATTGTAAAGGAGAGGAAAAAAGGTAAATTTTAACTGTACATTTTTTATATACTGTACATGTTTATATACATTTTACTTTGTTTAGATGGATATATTATTACAAAAATTTACTTTTTATTTTAGTAGAAATGTTCAGTAACTTTTTAAGACCTTAAGGTACATGCCAGTGAAAAGTGCCACTATTGAAAAGTTAGGGGTCAGTATTTATTTTTTGTTTGAAAGAAATTCAAACTTTTTGTCAGCAAGGATGCATTCAATTGATCAAATGTGATCATAAAGATATTTACAGGCTTGCAAAAGATTTCTATTTCATATAAATGCCATTCTTTTGAACTTTCAGTTCATGAGAGAGTCTTGAAAAAACTGTAACACGGTTTCCACACTTTTCAATGTCAAGTTAATAATGTATATTAATAATACATGTTTCTTGAGCAGCAAATCATCATATCATAATGATTTCTGAAGGATCATATGACTCTGAAGACTGGGGTAATGATGCTGAAAATTCAGCTTTGCCATCACAGGAATAAAGTACAATTTAAAAAAGTATTAAAATAGAAAACACAGTATTACAATATTAATACAATATTAGTGTTTTACAGTATTTTTGATCAGATAAATGCAGCCTTGGTGAGCATAAGAGGCCTCTTTCAAAACATCAAATAATCTTACCTTATCTTATCGACCCCAAGTTTTGAACAGTGGTATTCACTAAATAGTGTGACAACTACACCAGTCTTTCCTACTGTATTGTAAAGTAATCATTCAACCTTTTTCTGGCTGAGACACATACCTGTATCAGACAGAACAGCCCCTATCATGAGATCTCAATAATTCTCTGATGAAGGATAGAGGTTGGGAGAAATAATGAATAGACCGATGGGGACTGATTAGATCAATGCTAAAGAAACCGCAGATACCACTGGAACCAGTCACTTTGTCACCCCATCCCTTCTGTGTCTCTCTATTTTTTTTCTCTCCCCCTCTCTGGCCTGTTGCTTAGTTACTGCCTAGTGTGCTGGAATTGTGTTTAAGAGACAGGTAGAGGGGTAAGCCACAGTACACAGGCTTGATCTGCGCCATTGTGTGCGCACAGATGTTTGCGTTTCAGTTCTCCTGACAATACTTCCTCAATAATCTCCATTACTCACCTGTGACTCCACTTTCATTCATGCACTTTGTGTTTAGAAAGAAATGCCTAATAGATCGCCGGAGCTCCAGACCCGATCCGGGGGGTCAGCACGGGCTAATAACACATAATGCGTGTTTGGATTGAGCTCTGCAGGAGAAACTGATCTTTGACCACATGAAGCGAGTGTGTGCGATGTGTTCTCCCGGAAGAGGGCTGATAGGAGACAAAAAAGAAGTAGGAACAATTAATGCAGAAGGTAGAGGGCTGGTGTTAGTGTGTGTGTGCGTGTGTGCAGAGCAAGTCTGAACTCTGCAGTAAAAGGTCTCCTCACAGAGTGAGTCTGTCTTAATTAAAGCATCGTTATCTGCTGATCTCGCTGATACACGCTGCATTCCTAAACTAGACTAAATAAGGGATACATTTATAAAATAGCTGAAATAATAATGAATTATATTACTAGTCTTGCAATTTAAGATATTTTTTAGGCATATTCTGTAAAACTTGTGTGTGTACATATACACATATATTAATATATTTTCTATAAGGAATAGTGTGTATATATAACACAGACACATACGTCATCATTATATATATTATCATATATATAAATATAATTATATATATATATATATATATATATATATATATATATGTGTGTGTATGTATTTCTATAAAGAATTGTGTGTATATAAAGCATTCACCCAAAAAACATCTTGATTCTTGAAGTACATTAATTCCATATAATATAATATAATGTGTGTATAAAGCATTTACCCAAAATACATTTTAAGATTCTTGAAGTATATTTATAATGGTGCCTTATTATATTTATTTGAGTGAAATATTCGTTTCGGGAATTAACGTAATTTAAATTATTCAGAATTCCAGATAATTATGAAAAAAAAGCTTTTTACCCCGTTTTCCCGAATTAACGTAATTTCCCGAGATAATTAAGTTTAATTCAGAAAAATAGATAAAAACTTTTTTCATGAAAAATTATCCAAATTTAGATACTGTCGTTAATTCAGAAAAACAGAGTAGATATTTTTTCCCAAGAATGCAACACCGTAATTTTATTAATATAAAAATAGATAAAGATACTATATTGCCAGTGGTCGCCTCTCTATCGAATAGGTTTGACTACTTTTGTAATTTATGATATACCCACGTTTAAGATATATAATGATATTCTAGGGGAAACCGCGGGGGGGCCTCACCTTTTTATAGTAAAAAAGTTTCGGACAGACCCCTTCGTTCCCAACACGACTACCCGTTCCCGCGGGGGTAAGACAAGGTTCAAAAGAAAATGATTGATTCGCCCGCGGGAAGAACCGGACTGGCCCGGTGGTTAGACGGGGGGGTCGGGGCGGCAATCCCAGTTTAACACTTTCTGGTGTGATTGTAATGTAGACATTGAGCCAAAAACTTGTCGCCAGTAAAAAAACACCGTAATGACTTGTACATATGGGTTAAATATTTTAGATACTTCAAAACTGTTGCAACAGAGATGGAAATGAAGGTTTAAATACATGAATTATGTTCCCATCATTGTGCCACAGATTTGGAAGTGCATTTTTCTGTTCTAAAGAAGGAGGTGTCCCAATATTTTTGTCTATATAGTGTATGTACAAGTCATTTGTTGGCAAGTCATTTGAGTTTTTGGCTCAAGGCCTGCATTTACAGTCATACCAGAGGTGTTAAACTGGGATTAGGACTTGGTTTTATGCAGACCATTCAAGTTCTTCCACACTGACTGAATCAGTAATTTTCTTTTTGAACCTTGCCTTATACACCGAGGCATTGGCATGTTAGAATAGAAAAGGGTCCTGTCCAAACTGTTGCTATAATATTAGAAGCACACAATTTCCTAGAATATCATTATATGCTTTAACATTAAGATTTGTACTCATAGAAATTACTAAAGTAGTCAAACCTGTTCATTAGAAGGGGGCGACCCAGTACTTTTGGCAATATAGTGTATATTAAGTTTATATAGTAACCCATATATTAGCATTTGAAGTTTTAAATGAAATATATTTGACAAATTTAAATATACAACATTTAAAATACATCTCTAAAATATTTTGCATAAGCCATGCATAAGCTTATTTATTTATTTGATGATGCCAAGTAAATCACAAATAGTAAACATTTGCACAGCTGAATGCCTGCTGATAATGGATGGAGAATCTAATTCTACTTGCTCTGAGAGTATGTTTTTTATTATTATTATTAATATTATAAATGAAGCCAGCGATGCCATGTCTTTCACACAAACTCAAATAAAGTCAGAAACCGATGTGAGCGTGCACAGTACCATGCTGCGAGACCTCTCTGGGTCCCCTGGTTAGTGCTAGACTGCTAATGTACTCGCTGGGAGAACTCAGCAAAGTGCCATTTAGATAGAGAGGAGGTTTGAACCCCCCGCAGACAACAAACAGTTGTAACGATGCGGCAAAGGAAGGTTAAACCTTTGTTTTCTTCAGAATCAACTGCAATAATTATATTAAAAAACAAATTGAGAACAATGCGTCCTGTTTAACTGCACATATTTGTGAGCATGTTTGTGCATGTGCGATTCTTTGTGTCTTGTTGCATTGCTAAACTTCATCTCTTTCTGTGTGCAAGCGAATGAGCAGTCGGAAAAGGGAGTGAAGCCTACTTGGTTGCTAGGGGACATCTTTGCTTAAATTTTGTTGCTAGGCTGCCAATTCCCTCAGTTAAGTGGAAACATCTCCCCATTTTTCTGACCGTTCACCCTGCAACCCTCTCTGTCTCTATCCATGCGTCTCATTCCTTTCCTATGTCTGTTTTTCCATCCAAAATAACCAACCATCTGTCACTATGCATAAAGGTTGCCTGTTGCTATGAAGATCCATCACTATCTAAATATGCGAAATCCAGTATTTCAGTGATATGCTGGACTCATAGCAGTGTTACATTAGTCTGTGTGTCTCAGGATGATGAATAATTGTGCCTTGTGAACTGCAAGAGAAAACACAAAGGAAGTTAGTAATGTGTGAAGTCCAGTGAAACCGTGTGGGAGATATGCAGCATGTAGATTTACGCTCTTAAGCTTCTTTCATATTAATCCATGTAATAAAAGATGAAAAGCACAAGACGAGCACACAGAAAACATGGCACTGCAGTCTTATTTATAGCCGCAACTGGGCTAATTGCGTTCTAAACAATAATCTAATTTGACCACATCATAATGCTGAAGGGTTTGGGGATTAAAGTCTGTCTGTAAGTGACCTTTGCGCAAATTAATTAAACACTTTTGTCAAACCAGCAAAACATTATTTTTACCGCAGGCTGCCTGACAGGTAGAAAACAGACATTTGCTTGAAAGAAGAATAATCCTATAATCCTGTTATTATATTTCAGTGCCTCAATTAATTAAAATATGCTTTTTCTCTCTTTTTGGCAAAGAAAGTGAAGAATCAATAGTGTGTGCAGAACGATTCGACTTTCACAGGAAAGTTTGCTCTGGTTTTATCGACACTTTCTTCATTTCTTAATTTATCCCCGTCTCTTCTCTCCCACGGTTTTCTCTGTCAGTGTGACATTTGCCAGCCACTGCACACACACACACGCACGCACGCACACATGCCCGCCGCCCGCGCGCTCTCAACAAACTCGCCTGGCAGCATCTCATGCGCTGTCCTCACTTTTTCAAATTATTGTCACAGTTTCACTGGAGAATACTGTACTCTGTGTAAATCAATGTTTGTTTCATAATTTTTGTGATATTTGGAGCTTCACTGGGCTTTTCTCTTGGGAAACCAGATGTCAGTTTAATCTTCTCAGACCCTAATTATGTTCAAATAGCCACATATATATATATATATATATATATATATATATATATATATATATATATATTTTTTTTTTTTATATATATTTTATCCTACCGTGCTTTATTTCTACTCTAAATGCAACCACAAATAAATTGCTTGTCTACACAGTAAAAATCAATCAGTGCTGTCCAGTGCTGTGTTGGACCTCACTTATATTCACTGTATGGTCAAAATATACTGCAGCACTCTTCAAAATATCTTATTTTGTTTTCTGCAGAAAAAGAAAGTCATACAGATTTTGAATGACATAAGGGTGGGTAAATAATTTAGTTTTGAGTGAACTATCCCTTTAAGATGTACACTGCAAAGCTAATATCCATTTCTGGTTTGATTTGACAGTTAAAAATTGCTTTTGATGGTGTAAAGTTACAACCTGAATTCCGGAAATGTTGGGATGTTTTTTAAAATTTGAATAAAATGAAAACTAAGAGAAATTTTACACTTTTATCCACTAAATGAGCTCATTTCAAATTTGATGCCTGCTACAGGTCTCAAAAAAGTTGGCATGGGGGGAACAAAGGGCTGAAAATGCAAAGAAAATGATTTGAAAAGATTCAGCTGGGAGAACATCTAGCAACTAATTAAGTTAATTGACATCAAGTTTGTAACATAAAAGGTATGTCTTAGAGAGGCAGAGTCTCTCAAAAGTAAAGATGGGCAGAGGCTCTCCAATCTGTGAAAGAATGCCTAAAAAGATTGTGGAAAACTTTAAAAACAACATTATTCAATGTCAAATTGCAAAGGCTTTGCAAATCTCATCATCTACAGTGCATAACATCATCAAAAGTTTCAGAGAAACTGGAGAAATCTCTGTGCTTAAGGGACAAGGCTGAAGACCTTTGTTGGATGCCCGTGGTCTTCGGGCCCTCAGACGACACTGCATCACTCATCGGCATGATTCTGTCATCGACATTACTAAATGGGCCCCGGAATACTTCCAGAAACCACTGTCGGCAAGCACAATCCGCAGTGCCATCTGCAGATGCCAAATAAAGCTCTATCGTGCAAAAAGGAAGCCATATGTGAACATGGTCCAGAAGGCTCATTTAAAATGGACTGTTTCAAAGTGGAAAAGTGTTCTATGGTCAGACGAGTCCAAATTTGACATTCTTGTTGGAAATCACGGACATCATGTCCTCCGGGCTAAAGAGGAGGGAGCCCTTCCAGCGTGTCATCATCATTCAGTTCAAAAGCCAGCATCTCTGAGGGTAGCGGCGAGCAAATGTGCATACGGTAGGGGCAGTTTGCATGTTTTGGAAGGCACTATGAATGCTGAAAGGTATATAAAGGTTTTAGAGCAACATATGGATGTAAGACGATGTCTATTTCAGGGGAGGCCTTGGGTATTTCATCAGGACAATGCAAAACCACATACTGCAGCTATTACAACAGCATGGCTTCGTAGTAGAAGAGTCTGGGAACTGAATTGGCCTGCCTGCAGTCAAGATCTTTCACCTATAGAGCATCATTTGGAGCATCATTAAGCGAAAAATACGTCAAAGAGGACCGCAAACTCTTCAGCAGCTGGAAACCTATATCAGGCAAGAACGGGACCAAATTCCAACACCAAAACTCCAGAAACTCAGAAACTCAATGCCCAGACGTCTTCAAACTGTTTTGAAAAGAAGAGGAGATGCTACACCAAGGTAAACATGCCCCCGTCCCAACTATTTTGAGACCTGTAGCAGGCATCAAATTTGAAATGAGCTCATTTTGTGTGTAAAATTGTAAAATTTCTCAGTTTAAACATTTCCATATGTTATCTGAAGTTCCCACGAATAAACATTGGCTCATGTGATTTGAAATTCTTTTAGTTTTAATTTTATTCAAATTTAAAAAACATCCCAACATTTCCGGAATTCGGGTTGTAATATGAAATAAATATTAAATATTAAGTAAATATATTCTGCAATATTTCATTATATTTTGATTAAACCAGCTAATATAGATGTTATATGAAGCTATTTTAGGTGACATAGCAAAATATTCTTACAGTGACAGCATGCCTCTTTTGCATAAATTGAGACCCACCATCTATCACAATGAAAATCATTTTAAACTAAGTGTATGTCTTATATAAGACATTTAACTCAACAGTATGATATTGACTCTTTATGCTATTATTACCACTGTATTATTAGCATTATTTTGGTAGCTTTAAGAGTACTTTAACCATACTGTATCACAACACAATCAAAACTGCTGAAAAACCTATTGTATACAATCTCCTACATGCCTTCTGTCATCTGATCGATTTTATACTTTTTTAAACAAATAAAAGGCCTTGCTGTGGTACACGTGTTTTTGCTGTGAAATTTTTACTGATTTTAAAATCATGTTAAAATATGAGTATCAAAATCTCTCAATTATCATTGTTGCATTGCATTGCCCCCCAAAAACTACAGCGCTTTATTCTTAAAAGTAAGCATTCAAATATAATCTTAAGACATATTATTGGGAGATATAGATTGAAATCTGATATTTTCATACATTTTTTGTAATTAGTCTGCTATACTGTTATAAATCAGAATTTTATGTATATAAATATCATCAAATTGCATAAGTTTGCTTAGTTTGGGCCTCTGAATAAAGATTTTTTTCCTTTTGGAGTATGATAAACTCATGCTATATGAGCCATAAAAGCTGGATGCATTAAGTAGGCCTATATACCAAAAAAACTATGCATTTTTTTTTTTTTAAATGGATTTTAAAATGTTTTGTCTAAAGGTTTTATAAACTGTTCATTTTAAAAAAAATCAGTAATACAATGCAATAAGTTGTCATTTGTTAACATTAGTTAATGTATTAACTAACATGAATAAACAATGAACAATGCATTTATTACACTATTTATTAATCTTTGTTAATGTTAATGAAAATACAGTAGTTCATTGGTTATTCATGTTAGTTCACAGTGCATTAACTAATGTTAACAAACACAACTTATGATTTTAATAATGCATTATTGTTCATTTTTAGTTCATGTTTACTAATGTTTTAACTAATATTAACTAATGAATCTTATTGTAAAGTTTTACCAAAAAATCTTAAATGTATGCCATGCTTCAGTTCCAAAAAATTTTTTGCACTTGGCTTCACTTCAGAAATGCTACAACAAACCATGTCCACTGGAAAAAAACCCTGGGGCTGAATAGGTCAAGGTGAGTTTGAAAGTCTTCCAAAAGCACTTCACTCTAAAAATCACAGAGTTGCGCCCAGCTCAAGGCGTGAGCTTCTGGTGATTTGGGTTGACATTTTTGACCACTGGATCAAATCCCATTGATGAGAACATCCTCTCGAGCTCTGCTGACAGAGAACGGTCTCCCTGGCGACATGCAAGCTGATGGCGCGAGCTCTCTCTCCCGGCCCCCACCTCCTTCACATGGACCAGGCGCGTAAACGAAACCTGCGCGCAGCTCTCAGCTGAGCTGCATTTGCTTTGGAAGTGCCTTGAGCGCTGACCGTGCTTATAAAGACTATTTATTGACTGAGAACGCAACAGAATCAAGCACTTTTTTTTATCAAGGTTGCGTGTAGACTGATGGTATGAACATCACAAATGATTTTAGGAGATACTTTTATTAGTTTCCCTCCTCGTGAAACTTGACTCAACAGGCAGTTGCAGAAAGTGAGTTGATGCCACACGAGGCTCGACTGTCGTCTGCTCCAGTGCTCCGCGTCTCCGCTCAGGATGAACGGAACGTTTTTTAACCACACGGTGTTTACGCACGGCGTTTTGCTCAACCGCAGTCAAGAACTGGCGGGGACACTAGTTGATTGCTGCACGGGGAACGGGAGCGAGGTGACCGCAAACGACGGCGGCGGGTCTTTAGTTCTCGCTCAAGACGAGCGCAAGCTGTTCGTTACGCGCGTGGTGCAGATCGCGGTGCTGTGCGTTCTTTCGCTCACGGTGATGTTCGGGATCTTCTTTCTCGGTTGCAACCTCATGATCAAGTCCGAAAGTATGATCAACTTCCTGGTCAAAGACCGGAGGCCATCCAAAGACGTGGAGGCGGTGATGATCGGACTGAGTTAGCCGCGGCCGGGTGTCACCTGTAACCAGGCTGCAGGTCCGAGTGACACCTCAGATTGGGAGCCACAGAGATATGCAATTTAACATTTTCACTCCCTTTGTGTTCTGAAAAGAAAAGGCGGTGTGGATGGACTGAAGCAAAGATGGCATATACAGCTGCACGTTTACGAAATGAGAATGTATTTATTCATGTTTACGTAGCTTTTTGTATTTGAGGTCATTTTTGCTTGTGATTTTTTTTTACAGTGAAGTGTTTACACGTTTTTACCTCAGAAAAAAAATATCAAAGTATGTATTTATTGCATTATGTTTGTTAAAGTTATTATACGGTACTTTACAAATTACTATACGAAATTAACCATGGTTTTATTGTAGTTAAAGTGTAGTAACCATGTTTTTTTGTTGTTGTTTTTTTGGCGTATTGATTACCATTTGTATAACCACAGCTTTACTACAAATACCATGGTTAAACTATGGTTAGTGTAGCAAAACCATGGTTAATTTTGTGGTTACGCATGGTTTAATTACAGTAACCATGTTTTGTTTTTTTGGTTTTTGTTTTTATTTGTAGTAAAACCACGGTTAGCCTAATTTTCATAAAGGTTAAGGGGGGAGGGGGTGCGAAACGCAAATTGTAGCCTGTTTGCTGCCACTATTCTAAAACGGTTATCTGAAATACTTTTCACATTTTTAATAACAAAGTGATAAACAACAACTTATGCTTTTTCGACGGACCCGCGCACAAAATTGGAATTAATGGAAAGCGCGTGAGCAACGTGTTGTCATGGTGACTTCCTTTTGCGAGCGAAATGTAGCGAAGTTAAAATAAACGCTCTAACTTTTATTATTAGCCTACTGAAAAACCTGTTGAAACCTATACATGAAAAAAATGTACATTTACTAAGACCCTGCCAGTCTTTTGTTTTGACTCCCTTTTGGTGGAGGGGAGGTGAAGTGGGGGTGGGGAGGGGGGTTCAAGCCTTATTATTCAAGATACTCTGATTGCCTCAAACCCACCATCCTGGTTTGTACTAGACAATCACTTCCAAAAGCATGTTGTTTTGTGAACGGTTACTTTTGCACCTTGAATTGCAGGTGTTTTGAATTTAAAGATGTCAAAATGTATTTTTCTTCAAGTTTAACTTGTGGCCGAGAGCACGTGAGGGGGGAGATGTTCATCTGGTGGGGCACTTGCACGTTTTCAAACACCGGCTGACGTCTCTCCCTCTGCATGCGCGGTGCTCGGTGTGTCAGGCACTTTCTACGTAAAGACCTCAATGCTGCATGGAGTATTTTGTAAACTGTATTGACTTGCAAACTTGAAGTTGTGCAGCATGCTTTGAATAAAATTGTTAAAACATTGCATTGCATTTGTTTATCTTTAAAGGTCAGACGTTCAGTTCAGAACAGAAATAGTTGGTCAATTCTGGCAAATTTGAAAACAGTCCATAAAAAGGTTGCATACATAGGTCTCTATAATATATTATTGTATGACATAGCCTGTTATGGTTAATGCGTATCTTGCATATTTGCGTCTACATGCGTCATCTTCAGTAAATTTTTGTTTTCAGTGATGCACTGTTATCTGTGGGAATCCTTTTTTCACTTCATTTCTAATTATGAATTGAACAGTCGGGCATTAAGAAAACTATGATTTAAAAAAAGTAGCATGAAAAATTTAAGAAGTCAGAGGAAAAAAATGAATATTTTTTTAGGATTTCATAAAATTTTCCTTTTCATTCCATTTTCCTGAGGTAGAAGCATAGCATAGGTTATGTGTAACTGATGAATCTGTTTGCATTACAAAATACATAAAAATGTAAGTATTTTATTCATTAAATTACAGCAAAAGACCTTCACTTGAGCGAGTTGTGGAGGATGCAACTTCAACGTCCAGAGAATGGCTGTGTTTAGACAGTCAAAAGTAATAATTATGTGGTGTCTAATTTTTCCTTTTGGCTTGGCTTTGATGAGAAAAATGAGAAAAAAATATTCTTTGATCATAACTTATTTAAAACAATAATAATCATGCTGCATGCAAAATGCATCTCACCATAAGACTTGCTGTTTCTTTAATGCCTTTCACAAGAGATGTAAACAAGTCAAACTAAAGTCACTATATAAATATAATCAAATTTTTGTGTAGTGATCATTTTACACATTTCCATTTTAAAGATTAGTCTGGTAACACTTTAGAATAGGGAACACTTATTAACTATTAACTACGACTTTTCCCTCAATAAACTCCTAATTTGCTGCTTATTAATAGTTAGTAAGGTAGTTGTTAAGTTTAGGTATTGGGTAAGATTAGAATGTAGAATAAGGCATTAATATGTGCTTAATTACTACTAATAAATGGCTAATATTCAATTAATATACATGCTAATTAGCAATTGGTTAAGAGACCCTAAAATAAAGTGTTACCATTAGTCTTAACTGCTCTCTTATTCATTTGGCTTAATATACACACACAAATACAGGTGAGGGCCACATAACAATTGATACACAACGTTACACATTGTAAATATAAAGCAATGTCTACAACTGTTTAACAAGGAAAGGTGAAGGATGGAAAACAGGAAGGGGGAAATGTGAGAAAGGCATATAGCATTATATTTCTGTAGAGGACGTCTGAGTATGGTCTCAGACTTCTGTCTCCTGCTCAGCTCTGAGATGTGATTTTTACTGCCCTCTTATCCTTTCCTCCATTTCCACTTCTTTTAATGGACTGTAAAAATGGAGATAAGTAGAGAGATGGAAAGAGGGCGATTCACAGAGCTAACCTGTCTCATAAAATATTAAATTGTACAAGCAGTGAATCAGTTTTGCATTGCAGCTTTATTTTTAAACACAGTATACAGCTCATTTACATATTTTATTATACATGACCATACTACACTTTTTTTATTTTTTTATTTTTTAAATGCCTCCATTTACTGTTTTATTGGACAAGTTATGAGCTAAAATTATGCAAGGACTTGATTTTCAGTCAAATTTTCATCTCATGCAGGAGTAAAATGCAAAAAATTGCTGCAGTAAGCATATAAGTAATGGAGGTGAAATGCTTTTGCATTAATATGACCACTAGATGGTACCAAACACCTGGTTCAACTTTAATATAAATATAAGCTTAATAAATGGTTGAATAAATAAAACAAACAAATGGAATACACAGGGGAAAAATAAACTATATGGCCTAAATAATAGTAAATGCCCCAGATCTAATAGGCTGTTGTGCCAAAAATTATGATTTGTTCTGATGATTCCATGTAAGGCAGTATAAAAACAGCGGAAGATGCTGAATAAAAGAACTTATTGAATACCATACTGCGCCTTTATCTGCACGTGCACGTAAATGTAGAGTCATTCGGTGTTCATTTGTTGAGTCTTAACTTGCCTGTGGTTACACATTTCCTTGCATCTTGATGAAACAGATTGCATTTGCGAAATGCTGAAACACATTAGGTCATCTGTCCTTACATGTCTCGGAATGGCAGTTTCCACTCCCAGTTTGTACATCAGAGAATCAGAGTGAAAACAGAGCTGCTAAGGCAGGGGGCCTGCAGTTGTTTGGATCTATTAAAATGGGACTGAATTTGATAGAAGTTTGGGTGCCAGTTTTACTTCTAATTTCCATAGCTGCGGGTAAGTTTGCCTTTTGTTATTGTTTGTTTAGTTAGTGACTCAAAAATGAGAAGAATGTGTGTCTGCTGCTGTTGCAAACATTTTTTATTATTTCCTACATTTGATTACTCTGTACCTTGTTTCAACACACTTGAGAGGCTGTAAAAATAGAACCTTAAAGAAATTTAGGTGTACTTAACTGCTATGTACTTACATTTAAATTAATCATTTGATACAATGCACTTATTGTGTACTTACATTGTACTTATATTTTGAAAAATCTGTTGACCCATCCCTTACACTTACCCATACCACCAAACCTGTCCCTAACCTTATCCCAACTCAATTGCAGCAGGAGTGTTTTGCAATACAATATGATTACAATAAGTACATTGTATTTATTTTTTGATGTAAGTACATCGTAGTTAAAGTGGGACCCAAATTTCTAGAGTAGAAAGAAACCACTTATGAATTTAACGATGGTCTTGTTTCTAGGCTCTAACATTTGCACTTCCAGAGGAGTGAGTACCTGTAAAGAATGTTTGTCGATACATCCGACCTGTGCCTGGTGCTCTCAGGAGGTAAAAAAACTAAATTCCATCCACATGCATGAATAAACACTCCTGCATAGACGCACAAATGGCTGCTTGAAATGCTTCCCTCTGATTGTTATCAGTATATGTATGTATATCTGTCAGATCTTTGGAAAGGGAGGATCGAGTTTGCCCCGTTGTGATCTCAGAGACAGTCTCGTTCAGTCTGGTTGTGGAGTGAAGTTTATTGAGTTTCCAGTTAGCAGCATGAGGATACTAGAGGACATACCCCTGAGTGATAAGGCAGGGGGTTCAGATGACATCACTCAGATCCAACCACAAAAAATCCACCTGACCCTCAGGCCAGGTATGTTATTACAACTAAGCAAACCATTATATTTCTCAAACTATATTTACCAGTGCAATCCAATTACATATTTCTCATTGCACAGTTTAGGAAAAATTCCATTTCTTTTCGTTAATATATAATAATATATAATATTATTTTACCTCTTCAAATTTTTTTTTTTTTTTGCAGCATGTTATTACTTGTTTCAAATGTCAAGGTCTGCTTATGAACTGTTTATGAACACACAAGAGTAGGAAAAGTCATGAAGTTTTAAACCTGAAATTTAAATGTTAAGTGTTGCTTGAGCTAGTAAAAGCGCCTTGGGGTCTCTCTGACAGATTTTGTTCTCAAAAAATCCATGTTCATTTCTGCCAAAAGAAATCAAAAAGCTGAGTTTTGTCTTCAAATTTAAAAAGTTCTAACCCTTTCTTCTGTCACATTTCTCTTCAAGACGATTCAAAGAAATTCACTGTCACTGTGAAGCAAGTAGCTGATTACCCAGTGGACCTGTACTACCTGATGGACATGACCAATACCATGAAAGACGACCTGCAGAAGCTTTATACACTGGGCAATGGTCTGGCCAGTGCTTTACGGGGCGTCACCAGTAATCTGCGCATGGGATTTGGAGCTTTTGTAGACAAACCGCTCTCACCTTACATGTACATTTACCCTGAAGAAGTCATCCAGAATCCTTGTTATAAGTAAGTCCAACTTCATTTCACATGACAAACAGAGTGAGTGACTAAGTTTAGTGATTTCCGTCTCCCTGCTGTGTTCTGACTGCTGTAGGTTTCCTGAACCCTGCCCACCGCAGTTCGGCTATCGTAACGTACTGTCTCTGACAGAGCAGGTAGAGCGCTTCACAGAGGAAGTGAAGAATCAGAAAGTGTCCAGAAACAGAGATGCCCCTGAGGGTGGATTTGATGCTATCATGCAAGCAGTAGTATGCAAGGTGACACAAAATGCGCAGACAAAGAGAAACCCACAAACAATCTGAGTAAAGCTGTTCTGTTAATAGTCCCAAATCCTGAAGAGAATTTGAATTTTGAGCTAAATTTACATTATCTACTGGGGGGAAAATGTCATATGACATTAACCTTAGGATATTCCAGAGGGAACATTCGCCTTTTGGGTTGGTTCTCTTTACCTTTGTGTATGACCTCCTTTCTCTTTCTTCCAGGACAAAATTGGATGGAGGCCTGATGCATCTCATTTGCTGATCTTCACAAGTGATGACAGAAGTCATTTGGCTTTGGATGCCAGGCTGGCTGGAATCGTCCAGCCCCATGATGGAGAGTGCCATATCAACCGCAACAATGAATATGACAAGTCCACTATACTGGTCAGCCAAACATATATTGGGCAAATCTCTCTCTCTTAAGCAGCACTGTTGTTTTCAACATAGCTAATAATAGGAAATGTTTCTGGAGAAGCAAATGAACATATAATAAGGATAATGTGACAGATTTACCATCACAGGAATACATTTTAAATTTTAAAATATATTAAAATATATTAAACTAGAAATGTATTATTTTAAGTTGCAATAATATTTCACAAAATAATGTTTTACTGTATTTTTTTAATCATAAATGCAGTCTTGGCGAGCATTCTTTTAAAACATTAAAAAACCACAGAGAGAGAGATGGCTAATTTGGCAATACATTGATTTTTAAGTGTATTTGTAGGACTATCCTTCACTTGGTATGATCACGGACAAATTATCTGAGAATAACATCAACCTCATCTTTGCTGTAACCAGTTCTATGGTGCAA
Source organism: Tor tambroides (assembly GCA_021397915.2). Lineage (NCBI taxonomy): Eukaryota > Metazoa > Chordata > Actinopteri > Cypriniformes > Cyprinidae > Tor > Tor tambroides. The sequence continues at coordinate 24,204 of JAFVLL020001513.1, forward strand.
CTATATCGTGTGAGTTTCTATATTTTTGTCAAACACATATGTTCAGTATGTCTCTGTCTGTAACATGCAGACATTCATATATGTTTATGGGGTGTTGTCATGTTTCCTGTATTCTTACAGAACTACAGCGAGCTGATTCCTGGCTCTGCGGTCGGAACGCTCTCTAGAGACTCTGGAAATGTTGTGCAACTCATTCTGGATGCATATGCAGTAAGTCACTTTGCCAGGAATTAATACAGCCTCTGAATCATGAGAACTTGTTGGTTAGAAGGACTGTGTTTGCTTTTTTAATTTGAGATAGTTTACCATTTCAATCCAGTAGGGCTTAAACTCAAATAAAGAGAGAATTCAGAGAGGCTGACCTTTGATCTCTGCGCCATTTGTTTTTGTAGAAGATCAGGTCTAAGGTTGAGCTGGAGCTGCTGGGTGTGCCGGATGAGTTATCTCTGTTCATCAATGCAACATGTCTGGGTGGAGAGGTCATTGCTGGCGTCAAGTCCTGCGCTGGACTCAAAATTGGAGATATGGTCAGCACCTGGTTTATACACTAGAAAAATGTATTTGTGCTTATTGACCAGTTTACTCAATTAAAATAAGCTACGGCAACACAATTGCTGAACATTTTATCACAATTTTATTGTGTTCAATCTACTTGGATGTAAAACTTGTATATGTAAAGCTTACTGAATTAATTTGTGTTGGGATTATTGTTTTTGTTGCACTAATCATTTTTCTTGCACTGGATTTTAGTTCACTGCATGCTTTGCACAGGACTGAAATGATAGTGTTAATGCTGTAATTAAGTGTTATTTTTCTGCATTTTTTTTTTAGCAAAGGCAAAGACCTTTTATGTTTAGTTATGTTGGATATTTAAAAGAGTTTGTGTTGAAGATTTTGTGGTTAACATTATGCTGAAGAGTAGAGCTTGTTTTACAGGGAATACATTTACATTTGGAAGATGCTTTTATTCAAAGCAAATGTACAGAGGTGGCCAAAATTGTTAGAACACCTGACAGATCTGAAAATATTGATCTTTTTTTGCCTCTAAAACATGATTTTATTTCATAATGTTCATGAAACATACAGATGGTTGCTTTTAGCACAACAAATATCAGATGAAGTGAGTTGTACTGTTTTTATTCACTTTTAACTTTAATATTTGGTATGTCCACCTCTTGCAGCAATTACAGCAGTGCATCTCTCTGGCACAGTGTCAGTATTTGTGAGCATGGACCACAAAACCAGTCTTAAGTGTCAGTTTTCCAAAATTGAGATTTATACATCACCTGAAAGCCGAATAAATAAGCTTTCCATTGATGTATGGTTTGTTAGGATAGGACAATATTTGGCCGAGATACAGCTATTTGAAAATCTGGAATCTGAGGGTGCAAAAAAATCTGAATATTGAGAAAATCACCTTTAAAGTTGTCCAAATGAAGTTCTTAGCAATGCATATTACTAACCAAAAATGAAGTTTTGATATATTTACAGTAGGAAATTTACAAAATATCTTCATGGAACATGATCTTTACTTAATATTCTAATGATTTTTGGCATAAAAGAAAAATCGATAATTTTGACCCATACCTTGTATTTTTGGCTATTGCTACAAATATACCCCAGCGACTTAAGACTGGTTTTGTGGTCCAGGGTCACATATTTCCTAAGAACGACAGTACTAATGTGATCCCATGCCTTCTGCAACTCAAGCCAAAGGCTTTTCTTTGAATGTACAATAGATCTGTCCAGTTTATTTTCCAACTCGCCCCAAATTTGCTAGATGGGGTTGAGGTCCAGACTTTGAGGGGGCCAGTCCATCATTTTCAGTGATCCAGCAGATTCCTTCTGTCGCAGTTAGTTCCGGCAATAGTTCGTTTTATGGATATTCTAATGGCCAATTCAACAAAAACAACTGAAACCTCTTAAACATGCCAAGTGTTCTAGTCATTTTGGCCTTCACTGTACATTGCATTCCATCTATACATTTATATATCATGTATTCTCTGGGAATCGAACCTATGACCTTTCTTCCGTTACGTTACTCTTCCATAGGTTTCATTTAGCATTGAGGCAAAACTTCACGGCTGCCCCAAAGAGAAGAGCCGGACCTTCATGGTGAAGCCAATGGGCTTTAAAGACACCCTCCAGGTGACTGTGGACTTTGCTTGTGAATGCAACTGTCAGCAGTCCTCTGAGCCCGCCAGCCCGTCCTGTCACCACGGGAACGGTACCCTGGAGTGCGGCGTGTGCCTGTGCGACCCGGGCCGACTGGGCTCTCACTGTGAGTGCTCCGAGGGTGAATATAATCCCACCCAACAAGACAGATGCAGCCCTGACCCAGCAGCGCCGGTTTGTAGCGGGCGCGGAGACTGTGTGTGCGGCCAGTGTGCCTGTCGCTCCACTGATTTTGGGAAGGTTTGGGGCCCGTACTGTGAATGTGATGACTTCAGCTGCCTCCGTTCCAAAGGACAAATATGTTCAGGTGAGGTTAGACATGCCTTGACTCGTTGTATCAGAAAAAACAGTGCTACAGTAGATGTTGCGTTGTGTGTTTGTGAGGATTACACACAGCTTTTTGTTCTTGCCTCATAACATGGACAGTGTTTCACCTTATTAGGCAGTTTGATCCAGATTTAGAGCCAAGCAGCAGTCTGACTCAGATGTGCTTGATTTATTAGATGATCTTCAGTTTTACGTGTCTGTGCACATTACCTGCTTAGCCTGAAGCCTGAGTCCGGTTGCTCACGTCTTCTTCTCTCTTCAGTTAAACAGCAAGTTGAATGCGTAAAATTATATATTAGTTTGAAAAGTGAGATTTCAGTAGAATGTGGGATAGGTATTGCTGTTTAACTGCCTTGTGAAAATTGTTTTCTTACACAATATCTTATTATCTTAGAGTTGGTGGGTGGGTGTTTCATCTAAGAAAAATCAGCAAGTATAGCCCCTGGGTATAAATGACATAAAACATACGCACAGTAAAACACACACACACACACACACGCACACACACACACACACACAGTAGAAAAACCAGTTTGAAATCCTCTGGTTATGCTGTATTCTGTGTTTTGAAATGAATGCGTTTGCTTGGGAAATGTTCATGTTTTAGTTTAATTCTTTGTTGCTTTAGTAACAAACATTAAGTATTACGCAACACCATGTATTTCATCAGTTGTTTTTTGTTATTCATCCGAATTGACACACTTACTATGGAAAAATCATAAAGTATGTATTTTCATTCACTATTGTTGAAAAATTTTGGGCCAGTAAAAATTTTTAAAGAAACATATACTTTAATTAGCATGGATGGATGCATTGAATTGACAAAAGTAACAGTAAAAACATTTATTATATTACAAAAATTTAAATACTTCAAATAAATGCTGTTTTTGGAACATTATATTTTTCAGAGAATAATAAAAACGTGTCATATTTTCCACAAACATAACTGTTTTCAGCAAGGATCATGTGATACTGAAGACTGTAATGGCTGCTACAAATTCAGCTTTGCTGAAGATTTTACGAATGTTTATTAGCCTTCATTTTGTGCCAAATCTTTTCCTCCTCTAGCTGGCAGCTTTCAAATTTATTTTTCCATGATGCATATTTGCAAAGGTTAACAGTGAACTTAAATTCTGGTCACACAAAGCTATTGTATAAATTGAGAAGTTGTAGTAGTTTTGTATAGTAATTATAAACAGTTGTTTTGCAAGAGATGTGTGGTAGTTCTTCAAACGTTCCTCCTTCTATGAAATTTTTTAAATGCTAATTTTGGCTGAACTTCATGAGCACCATATTTTCCCATAGGTCATTAACAGCTATACATTTGTTTGATGTCTCTGTCAGGTAATGGCGAGTGCAACTGTGGCACCTGTCACTGTAGCCCCGGATGGTCCGGCGAGAGCTGTGACTGTTCGACCCGCACTGACTCCTGCATGGGGAGCGGAGGAATGCTGTGTAGTGGCCGTGGCCACTGTGTGTGTGGCGTCTGTGAGTGCACACAGCTAGGAGCCTATGGATCAACCTGTGAGAAGTGTCCCACCTGCCCAGATGCCTGCACCATCAAAAAGTGAGTGTGTGTTTTTCTCTGTTGGTGAGAATGAAATATCCATCCATCCATCCATCCATCTCTGTCTGTCTATAGCAAGAGAGAATAAGTATGTTTAGGTGCTTTTTCATATCTTAAGTGTTTAAAGTGGATTTATGTGTGTTTCTGCAGGGAGTGTGTGGAGTGTAAACATTATAAGAGAGGGGATCTGTATGAGAAGAACTGCAATCACGTCTGCAGAGATGAGATTGTGCTGGTGGATGAGCTGGGTAATCTCTACCTCCGACCAATCCATAATACATATCTCCCATCTGCAGTAGCCTATATAAATCCTTTTTAGGGTATACGGTACCGTTTAAATTTTTGGGGTGGTAATTTTTTTTGTTTTTTAAAAGATATCTTCTATGCATTTATTTGATCAAATATAAAATAAAAACAGTAATGCTGTAAACGTATTTCTATTTGAATAGGTTTTTAATTGTAATTTATTCCTGTTGTGGTAAAGCTGAATTTTCACATCATTACTCCAGTCTTCAGTGTTACATGATCCTTCAGACGTCCAAGAAACGTTTCTTATTATCATCGATGCTGCAAACAGTTGTGATGAGATGTTTTAAGGATTACTTGATGAATAGAAAGTTTAAAAGAACAGCATTTATTTAAAATATAATCTTTTGTAACATTATTAATGTCACTATTAACACACAAAACACACTTTTGAATGGAAGTATATATTTCTAATCTATACAATCTTTTAAATGCAGAATAATACATCTCCAGGCCACAGACACATCTTAAATCTAATCTACAGTACATATTTGCAGTATATCCATTATTTACCAAAAGTTCAATTATTTATGAATATACACTGTGTGACTATAGTTCTTCATGCAGCGTATTGTGTTCAGTTGTTGTTCTCGCTGAGTTAATTATCATCTGTTCTCTCCAGTCTTTCATGAGAAGAACTCAGTGAACTGCAGCTACAAGGATGAGGACGACTGTGTTCAGAACTTCCAGTATTATGAGGACGCCAGTGGAAAATCCTTCCTCTATCTTGTTAAAGAACCAGGTGAGAGGAGAGATGGGGCACAGAGACAATGTGTGACATGTAGCTGTCAAACATGGCTCATGCTGATAAACTCTCTGTGTCTGTGTGAGAGACGGGTAGATACTGGCTGTACTTCTGTTACAGTTAGTAGATACTGAAGAGATTGATTCAAATGGAAACTGAATGTAGAATATGAACTTTTCTTTAAGAATCAATCTTTTGTCACTGCTGATTTATGTTCAGAGTGTCCTAAGGGTCCTGATGTCTTGGTGGTTGCTCTTTCGGTCGCCGGTGCGATCCTGCTGCTGGGACTGGCTGCGCTCTTGGTGTGGAAGCTTCTGATCACCATTCATGACCGTCGTGAATTTGCCAAGTTCGAGGAGGAGAAAGCCAGGGCTAAGTGGGAAGCGGTAAGACTCACATTCAGGCTACTTGTGTGGTGCTAAACCAACCACAGGGCTCTCACACGCTCACACGCCAGCGTGACGCCACACCTTGTATTTCTCACGCTGAGAAGGGATAACTTGTCCCTCTATATATACAGTTAATAGATGAGGGAATACGGAGGTAAATTCTCTGCGGAGTTCATAGCTGTCTCGACTCTCGAATTATACAGAGTTAAATGCCACCTACCAGCCAATCAGAAATTAGGATGTTGTTGTTTCCGTTTAAATTACGCGATTCTGCCGCAAGCGCGTTCGTTACTAAGCAACATGGATGCGCGCGCACATGGAGTGTGAGTTGGAAGAGAAAGATCCGATGAATGCTGTAGGTAACCCCTTCATTTTTTTTTTTCGATTTTAAGATTCCTGGACGAAATCACTTGCCTGTGAAAAGATAGTGAGAGCTGATATGTCTCTCTCTCTCTCTCTCTCTCTCTCTCTCTCTCTCTCTCTCTCTCACACACACACACACACACACACACACACACACAGCTTGACATACATGCTCAGGACAAGTTCTGTAATCCTACTGTATATGTGTACAGTATGTACATTGAGTACTGCTTTTCAGTTGGCTCGTTTGGGGCAACATTTCTTTTTAATTTTGATACATTTGTATTTTTAAATATATAAATCTTTTTATTTTATTAGAATGAATTTCTTTCATCAGATTTACCAGATGTTATAACTTCTATTTGTGTTGGTCAATTATGAACAATAGGTAAAATTGAACTGCTAGCAAAAACTTGGGCGCTGCAAATATTTGAATGGCTCCTCCCCTTTGACTTGCTCCTCCCCTTTGAGTGACTCCTTCCCTTTGCGTGGCCCCTCCCCTAATCTCACTCCAAACTTTCGCTATAACTTGAGAGCCCTGCAACCACATCCTGTTAAGTCTTATCAGCATTTTTAATATTAGTCTTACTTCCTCTCAAACTGTTCAGCATGCACAGTCTAACCATTTTAATCTTAAGCAAAATGACTTGTAGAATCACAGAGGTCCTATGTGATATGATTTTGATCAACATTCAGGATAGATCATTCAACACAATCTTGACACCGAGTGGTCAAAGTTGGAATTACAGATGTGCTGGTGTTTTTATTACTAATATATATGAGGTTTGCAGCACTGGTCATTAATGAAAATCTCCCTCATCTTTTAGGCTAATAATCCGCTCTACAAGGGAGCTACCAGCACCTTCCAAAACGTAGCATATCGTGGCAGTTAAGAATGACACCACCTCTGCTTCTCTGCTTCTGTCAAGCACAACTACTGATCATATCAACAGCACACGACTCGGCCAATCACAGCTGGGTTCACCCAGGCATATGACTATCTAGAACTGTGATGACTAATGCAGAATATACCAAAATATTTTTAGAAATATTATTAGATAATAAAAAACACTACTGTTCAAATATTTGGGGTCAGTATGTGTGTGTGTTTTTTTAAAGAAATTAATACTCTTATATACTTTTATTTTAAATATTTAAATTAAAATTACAAAATATTCCTTTTTTTTGGAGGCAGCCTTGGTAAGCATATACATAAAAGTCTTCTTTCAAAAACATAAAAAAATCTTTCTGACCCAAAACCTTTGAACAGCACTGTATATTTTGGCCAATGAAACCTATTTTTACCTGTTATTTCTCTATTGTTGTAATGTAAATATTGTAATAATAAGAACATTCTTTAATTTTATAAGATGAGAAATGCAGAGCAGGATTAATAGGAGTGACAATTATAGTTACAGCATGTTCAATGAGACTTCAGTTACAATTTTTAATAAGTACATTTTTCCACTTACAGCACTGTTATTTTTACATTTTCATTTTCCTGATGATAGAACTATTTAACAGCAACAGCAGTAAATGTTCTTTTATATGTGTTATACATAAAGTTGTTTTTTAAAATTTTTATTTTATTCATTACGAAACTTGACAATGCTGTTAAGCTGTTGTGGGACTGGTGGGACTTTAAAATTGTTATGTTCTTACTGTACATTCCTTTGCACTGCTGGTGTTCACTTGCTGTATTTTTAAACATGCATTCTTATGTTATCATTTTATTTAAGGTGATGTGTGTAACCTTTTCCAGTGTTAAAATTCTTTCTTGTATCCGCTCATTAATATACAGAGACAAAAATGTCATATCACTCACTGTGTCTATTAAAACATTCCTCTGTTTGGCTAAGCAAAGCCAGGGATGTGACTGTCTGTTTGGATGGCCAGCAGCACACTGGGATTGTTTTAGGGAAACCTTTCTGAAAACAGTAATTATTACCTTTCCCAATGACAATTTTCGAATAAATCCCATTTCTTTGAGTCATAAAGAAACAGGTATATGAAATTCTGGAATGCATGTGACTCATCAGATATCTCTTTGTAGAAATAGGGACAGATTCTACTTCCAGTTTGTTTATCTGTCTAACTTTTGCACTTGCCAGAAGATTGAGTGACAGTGAAGGTTGCCTGTCGATCCATCTGACCTGTGCCTGGTCCTTTCAGGAGGTAATAAACACAAACAAACACGCCCGTAAGTGACTCACAGGAAATCTGCTTGTGTAAGACACTGCTGTGGTTGGACATCAAATTTGCTTCAGACGTAAAGGTATTAATAAGCTTATTTGTGTGTGTCTGTCAGATCTTCAGCCCATCTGTCTCTGACTAGCAAATGCAAATCATGGTTCACAGCTCTGACATATGCTGAAGGCTTCAGGAGGAAGTTAGATTTGTTTTCCCATGCCTCTGTTAGGTCAGTGTGAAGGAAGTACTGAAGCTGAGTCATAAACGTCTTGTCTCGGGTGTGACTTGGCCATATAATGGAACGCAATCATGGAAATAGATCAAATTATATATAATTCTAAGCATTTACCTCTAACTTAGAAGTTACATATGTTTCTAGCCTATTTTGGTAGTGCTATTACAAAATATCTGCACTCTCTGTATGGATGTAACAGCCATTATAACAGCCAACAACCACAAAGCCTAAATAATAATGTGTAAATTTTTAAATACTCTTTGATAATTACAAAGTGTCTCTTTGGAGTTTACAGAGGATCTTCTAGATGGGAGTAACCGTGCATAAGGCAACAATACCCCACACTTTGTCTGTGACCCGTACAAACAGGTGGTGAGAAAAAGCATTTCAAAACTAAGACACAAATTACATCTTGTGCAACTCAAACCAGGAGCTCCTAATTACAGGGAAGCTGGTTTCTTCGAGAAACCACAACTGTTCCTACACTCAGCTGTTCATCTGTGAGAGTCTGGTCATAACTGGATGTCAAAACACCAAAGAATCCTCTGCAGTGAATGGATGCCATCAGAACGAGAGTTCAAAACTTCACATAAAAATAGTAATACTCCAAAAGACTCCAATCCACCAGATAATGTCTGGTGAAGTGAAAAAGCTGATCTGTTGAAAAAAACAAACAGTATATGCTGTTTAGATATGTTTTGAAGCACGGCAGCTTGTTTAAGCTGGTCCTAAGCAACTAGCTCCTGCTCAGGACCAGCTCAAACCAGCTACCATGCTTCAAAACATACCTAACCACCATATGCTGGTTTTTCAAAAGGGTGCATGTTTATAAGAGACAAATATGCGAACAAATAAAATATGAGCCCTCTCAAATATTGATTTCTTCAGTGAAAAAGTTGTGTCGTCTGAATCAGGAGAGAAATATGCACAGATCAAGCACTGTTTACAGGTGAAAACAATCCAGAACAGTTCTAAACAATGTCTGTGGATTTTGATGTGAGAGTACAACTGTAGATGGACATTTTCACTGGAGGAAGCGTTATTATGTAATATGGATTCGAATTTTGACCAGAAGCGATGGTTGAAAATTAAATGCCTTAATGATGAATTTGTTTCTTACAAACATGCTGCTTTTCATTGCATATTAATTGATGGACTGGAGTCGTGTGGATTACTTCTGGATTATTGTGATGTTTTTATCAGCTGATTGGACTCTCATTCTGACGGCACCCATTCACTACAGAGGATCCATTGATGAGCAAGTATGTATTTATTTTTTTTATTTTTGGTGCAATAATCCAACAGGCCTTTACTTTTTAGGCTATCAAAGTTTTATACATCTAAGTAAGTTGAGAACAAAAAACAAATCAAAACAAAAAACAGTCACTTACATATTATACAAATTAACTTTATAATAAAGAGGAAGCAAATAATACCCTAAATGTTTTTAGTGATAATCCTTTCCCTACACTGTAAAAGAATCAGATGAGAGGAAGGAAGTGGGTGAGAGAGAATCCCGTGGCATGAAGTTGTCAGATATTATTTAGAGACACTCTGCTCATAATCCCTCATTGTCATATACGACCCTTTTATGAACTGCTATATACATCCCAACCTGTCATTCCTGGTCTATTTTTTGTCCTAAGGGTCCTGATGTCATGGTGGTCTCTCTATGACTGGTGCTGTCCTGTTGCTGGGGTTGCTTTCACTCATGTGGAAACTGTTCATGACTGCTGTGAATATGCCAAATTTGAAGAGGAGAAATGGGGACTGTCATATCCCAGTCAGGCACAGATAACGATCATATCAACTGCATTCCATGTCTCTATCAATCGAAAGTGGGTTCATTAATGCATAAAGTGTCAAAGCCCATAGAGCAAAGATTTTTTAAAGAAAAGATCATTCTAATTGGAACACTCTTCAGCTTGGCATGAATATGAAGAATGACCGCCTTGTAATACATGAAGTGTCAGTAAACACATTTTATTGCTTGCAGGCTTAGTTTGACACATTCTTGCATATACACTGCAGCTGCCTCTGAAACTTTTGTTGCCATAGATACAAGACATGCACTTGCTTCTGGAGTTTCGCTGAACTCTTCTGGAACTGATGTTTCCATGGCAGCAGGAGGTTCTCTGCACTCTAAAAACTGCTGGGTTAAAAACAACCCAATTTGGGCTTTTGGCAACCCAGCGCTGGGTCAAAAAGGGACGAACTCAGCGCTGGGTTATTTTAACCCAACAAGTTGGGTTATGTTTAACCCAGCATGCTGGGTTGCTTTTTTATGGTTTAAAATTACTACATTGCTAGGCTAAAATGATCCCAAATCGAGCTAGGCATTAAACCTACAAATCTTGTTCATTTTAAAATCACACAAAGAATGACTATCAAAAGGTAAATATTTATTAAAAACAAGAGAATACAGTCAAAAAGTAACATGCATGTAAGAAGAAATGCAGAAAAGTATGGCATTAACAGCTACAGAGTTTATAAATGAAGCATTGAACATTTGTTGAATATAACTTTTGATCAAATTTGACTTTTTTGGTAAATTTTATATATTGTATAAAAATATACAAAAACACTATTATACAATAATTGTACAATTAGTTAATAGTTAAGTTCTTTACAAA